>JAPEKN010000005.1:28899796-28909987 GCA_028877435.1 Cathorops dasycephalus
ACAGTTAAATATAAAAAGGTGTACTAAGGTCTTCCTACTGTTGTGGAGAAGAAAGGAAACCCCCCCCCCCAAAAAAAAAAAAAAAACTCCTGGATCAGAGATATTTCCTTTCTAAAGAAACACCCAAGTCATGTTCCTAGGCTGCAAACAGAAGCTCTTGACAAAAGTTCCATGGAGATGGTAATACCTTTTATCTTTTTCTCTATTTGAATGATTGGAACAACCAAAAACAGCACAAAAATGAACCATATTTAAGACAGATTAAGCCTTGCTTACAGGAAAGACGGTGTCTGGTTGTCCCCCAGGAGAAATTATCACGTAATGTGTAACATCGCACGCAAAGGGTCTATACAAATACAGAACACTGAGAAAGTAATACATGCTTCATAACCTTCATTTTGAACTACTGTAACATGTTACTGGCCGGCTGTCCTACATACCAAGAAAATAAGACTCAGAACACATAATGCAAGTCTTATTCAAGCTAAACTGGCTGCCAGCTAGGATCTGGGACATCTACGGAGTCCTGCTTGAGAAGTTTAAATCTCTAAATGGCGTATACTGCTGAAACAGTAAGAGCTGCCCGGAGCTCTCGGGTCAGTTGAGACAGATCTGTAAATACTGATGATCAGTCACAACTCAACCTATAGAACTGTTACATTTCCCATAATCTCTGGAATATGAGTGTTCCTTTATCTTGGTAAATGTACTTTCATGATTTGTGGTCATTTCGATCGATGGAATAATTTTATCTGATTATTATTTGTGTATGGAACAGTAAAATTTCTATAGCATAGTTTAAATTCAGCTCTGGTGATTGAGTTGATGTTTGATGAGAAGGATACTCACGTCCAGGGCCGTCTCTAACACATGGACTACACATTTCCTGCTCTGGGGATAGCGTGGAGTCACTGTGTGTGTTGGGATTTGAGAAACTGGTATCATTGGGTTCGGTGTCAGCCATGTCAGACATAGCCTCGCTCTCTTCTTCACTCTCTGGGTGAGTAAAGATCCAATCTAACGCCCGCTCTAGGTTATTATTCTGTAAACACACAAGCATGACACAGATATAGAGAACTGCACATCAAAAATAGTTGTGGGAACTACTTTATTACATATTTACCTTGCCCGGGACAGAGTCCACCAGGGGGCTAGGTATTGTTTTCGGTGGGGTTTCTTTGTATGTTTGTTTGTTTTATTGTTAATGATATTACGGGAAAATGGCTGGACCAATCTTCATGAAACTTTCAGGATAGATGGGTATTGGTCTCAAATAGAACCTCCAACATTGAGGGTCATCCGGTCAAGGTCACCAAAAAGGTCAAAATTGTTTTTTCGCGATATCTTCCATCATATTCATTCAGATGTGTTTTGATTGGCTGAGAGCAGTACGGTGTGTTCTGATTGGCTGAGAGCAGTATGGTGTGCAAATGAGAAATCAGAACCATGTTTATTGGCCAAGTATGTTCTCACACAAGATCAAAATCAAGGTCACCAAAAAGGTCAAAATCAGTTTTTTCACAATATCTTCCTTCATATTCATCATAAGTGCTACCGGGCGAGGTTTGTTTTGGCTGGCAACACTTGTAAAACTTTGTTTTTAATTGCATTGAAACTTGTTTATCACCTCCGCCAAGAAGGTTATGTTTTCACTACAGTTTAAAAAAAATCTATTTGTTGGTCTGCTGTAAGCAGGACTGCGCACAACCTACCCACCTGATTTTCAGGAAACTTGATGGAAGGGTATAGCATGGATCAAAGAAGAATCCATTAAATTCTGGACAGAATCTGAGTCACGAGGCAAATCCACGAATTTAGTTCCACTTTCGTTAACATTGAGAGATATTATATTTTGGCCTCGGAGGAAGTCTGCACTCAACAATGCCATACACTTGAAATTCCAGTAGACATCAGTAAAAGTTCAATAGTGATAACGAAGCCAATGTAGAAATACAAATGACTCAATATCACAATCCAGATTCACAGATACCAGTAATTTTCTGATATAGCTACACATGTAGGCTGATTGCAAAACTAAAGCAGTCGTCATGGAGTACTAGGGCACAGTGGTTTCAAAACACGTCTTAACGTGAAAAACAGGCGGCTACGGCAAGCCGTTTTAACATTTAACAGCTAGACTAAATATGCATCGCTGAGATCTGTAATTCAGTTCTTCATAGTCAAGAACATTTCAGATATCCACAATGACATTCTTCCAAGGACAAAGGACATCACTTTTGCTATTCATGTATATAGGGCTTTCAATTTCAGATATCCACAATTGCATTATTTTATTTTTTTTTGAACAAATGTTTATTTTTTCAAAAAGATATGTACAATACAAGGTGTTAAGGAAAACCTGAGTTAAAGACAAAGAAACCAGTTAACAATACACGCACACACACAATTCTTCCCTACCCCACCCACCCCCATGGCGACCCCCACCCATCCCAACCCGGATCTCAAAATATAATACAAACAATGAAAATAAATGGACATAATTGATAATCTGATTCAGCAACATTCATCATCCTATTCATACATTATGGCTGGTTGTGCTGCACTTTTTCTTTTACTAGAGAGTATGCTGCATCCCATGCGTGAATTGTTTTTTTGCTGGCTCCATGTATCCGGGCCACTGATCTCTCCATCATAACAATGTCCAGAAAAGAGTTTGCCCATTGCCGCCATGGCAAGGTATGAGGTGGCTGCCATCTCAATGCCAGCATTTTCTTAGCTGCTGTAAGTCCTGCCCATAGTATGCGCCTTTGTTGCAAAGAAAAGTCCAAGGTGGAGTCATCATTGAGCAGTAGTAAAGTTGGTGAACATGGGATGTAGGTCTCGAGCATATCGCTCAAGGTGGAAGAAATTAGTGTCCAAAATGCAGACACACTGGGGCATTCCCAATACATATGCATAAATGACCCAACAGCATTCAGAGTACAAAAATCACAATTAGGAGATGGAATAATTTTCATTGCATGACGTTTCCTTGGGGTCAAATAAAACCTATGAATAAATTTAAAATGTATGAGTTGGAGGTTAGGATTTTTGGAGGTGTCTTGTAGATTTTCCCATACTGTGTCCCAGCAAATGTCTTCCTCTACCATAGGGGTTAAGTCCCTATCCCATACATTTTCCACTGCCAACGATGCACGGGGATCGGAAATAAATTTGTAAAGTTTAGAAACCAACCCACGTGTATGGTTTTGTGGGGCAAATAATTTATTTAGTGGATGGGTTAGCAATGGAACACCCCAAGGGACGCCATATGCCTTCATGGCAGATCTCAATTGTAAATAAAAGAAAAATGATGACCCAGGCAGGTCATATTGAGCTTGTAAATCACTAAAGGCACGCAAACCATCATCATTAAACAGATTGTCAAAAGTGTGAACTCCCTTATTACTCCATATTGAAAAAGAAAGGGGCTTTTTCCCAACTAGGAGGGAAAAATTATTAAATATAGGGGAATGCATATGCCACTTTAGGTCCACCTTAGTATGATTCATTACAGTATTGCAAGTCCTGAGCAGATAGGAAATTATAGGGCCTAAGTGTGTTTTCGCTGCTTTAGGTGATATGTTAGAGTATATCAGGTCTTGGAGCCTGTATGGTTGGGAGATATTTTCCTCGATTGATTTCCAGGAAACAGACACACTAGAATTAAACCATACATACAAAGGTCGAAGAACAAAAGACCAGAAATACATTTTGAAGTTCGGTAGACCCAATCCTCCCTGCATTTTATCTCGTTGAAGAGTTTTCAGTTTCAGACGGGGCCTCTTCCCATTCCAAATGAATTTAGTTATCAGAGACTGTAATTTATCCCAGTAACCTTTTGGGGGTGGAAGGGGGATCATTGAGGAGTAAAAATTGACACGGGGCAGAATATCCATTTTAACTATTGACACTCTGGCTTGAAGGGAGTTTGGAAGCTTTGACCACCGTTCTAAATCCTTTACAATTTGGTTATATATGTTTTGAAAATTATGAGATGCTATGTGAAAAATAGAAGGTGAGATATCAATCCCAAGGTATTTAAACTGACCCACTACAGGGATATTAGAAGGCAAAGGTGTCACTGATCGAATAGAATTTAAATGCATTAGTGATGATTTACTCCAATTAATTTTATATCCAGATAGTGAACTAAATGCATCAAAAATAGATAGTAAATGTGGAAGAGAAGTGCCTGTGTCACCAACATAAAGAAGAATATCATCAGCAAATAAAGATATACGGTGTTCAGAGTTATTGATAGAGATGGGAACAACAGAGGGGTGTTGCCTGATTTTTTGAGCCAGTGGTTCAAGAGAGAGAGCGAAAAGTAAAGGAGAAAGGGGGCAACCCTGGCGGGTGCCTCTTGATATTGGAAACTGTAAAGAGAAAATATTATTAGTATAAACCATGGCAGAGGGGTTTGCATACAGGACCTTAATCATTTTGATAAAATCTGAACCTAATCCAAATTTGTCGAGAGTAACCCATAAATAGTCTTTTTCTAGTCTGTCGAACGCCTTTTCGGCGTCTAGTGACAGAACTGAACATGGTAAATCGGTCACATTAGCGGCATGAATGATGTGGAGAAGCCGGCGTACATTATCAGACGCTAATCTGCCCTTGATGAATCCAGTCTGATCATTGTGTATTAACTTTGTCAAAAAATCTTCAAGACGTGAGGCAAGAACCTTGGCATATAATTTCACATCTCCATTTAAAAGAGATAAGGGTCTGTAGTTACCGCATTCGGAGGGGTCTTTATTTGGTTTAAGAAGTAATGTGATTATTGCAGTGTTGACACTTGAATTAAAAGCACCTTTGTCAATAGCAGTATTAATCATATTTAACAGCGGTGGTCCAACTATGTCCCAAAAGGCCAAGTATACCTCTGGAGGGATACCGTCCCAGCCTGGGGATTTGCCCTTCTTCATACTCACAAGAGCCTCTTTCAATTCTTCCAATGTGATTGGAGCAGCTAGTTTGTCTGAGTCTTGGCTAGTGAGGGTGGGGAGTTCAAGGTCATAGAGAAAGTTTTTACAGGAATCCATGTTTAGGAATACCTCAGAAGAATAGAGGTTGGAGTAGAATTTTTTAAAAGCTGCATTAATTTCACAAGGCTCAGTTGAAGCACCAGTAGGTGTCTTAATAGTCATGACAGAAGAAAATTTCTCGTTCTGTTTAAGTCGTACGGCTAGTAGATGGCTAGGTCTGGAGCCATTAAAGTAATAATTTCTTCTAGTTCTATGTATTAAAAACTCAGCTCTCTGTCTCAATAAGGAGTTCAGCTCAGTTTTTATTGTGGATATTTTCCCCAACAGGGTGTCAGATTGTGTGTCTTGTCTTTCTGACTCAAGTTGAACAAGAGCGTCCTCTAATTCACATATTTTACGAAGCCTACTTTTCTTAAGGTAAGATGAAAAAGAAATAGTTGAGTCTCTAATTGATCCTTTAATAGCATCCCATAAGAATCTGGGATCTTCTACTGAACCTGTATTAATTTCTATAAAAGTGTTTAAGGAATTACTAAGAAAAGTACAGAATTCCTCATTTTGGAGGAGGGATGTATTGAAGCGCCACCGTGAGGCTCTAGGTGGAGTATGCATTAATGTAATATGAGCTGAAACCATACTATGATCTGATAAAGGAGAGGGTATAATTGCTACATTGTGAATTTCAGAGAAGGAAGTTGAAGATGCTAATATGTAATCTATTCTAGAGAGAGTCTGGTGTCTGGCTGAATAGAAAGTGTATTGTTTTGAAGTGGGATTAATTATGCGGTAAATGTCTACCAAACTGAGAGATGACAGGACATCTTGAATATCTTTTGATGCACTTAATTGGGAGGGGGTTGATTTTTGAGCTGATTTGTCCAAAGCTAGATTAATACAAGCATTCATATCTGCGCCTAAAATAAGTGAAAAGTCATGTAGTTGCGCTAGAACTGAAACTAATTTAGGGAAAAAATCAGATTCATACTGAGATGGGGCATAAACAGAAATAAAGGCAAATTTACGACCTGAGATGATAGTTTTAATGTATGAAATTCTACCATCTTCACTCCCATACTTCCCTATTATATTTAATGAGAGGCTACGTTTCAATACTATTAATGAACCTCTGGTTTTTGAATTTAAAGAT
This sequence comes from Cathorops dasycephalus, assembly GCA_028877435.1. Taxonomy (NCBI): domain Eukaryota; kingdom Metazoa; phylum Chordata; class Actinopteri; order Siluriformes; family Ariidae; genus Cathorops; species Cathorops dasycephalus. The sequence continues at coordinate 28,905,938 of JAPEKN010000005.1, forward strand.
GCAGAGGATGCCACATAGTAGTGTTTGTTTGCAAAGCGTTTAGTATCCTGTGTTCTTAAATGTGATTCTTGTATGAATGCAACATCGACTAATTGCCTATGTAAGAAATCCAAGCAGGCAGCACGCTTAATAGGGCCATTAAGGCCATTAACATTCCAGCTAATTACATGGAGCTTTGCCATAATGTTAAAGATATGTTATGATTAGTGAAATAAAATAGAATGAATCCAAGTATTTCAGTGCAGCCATTTAAAAGTAAGATATCTAGATAAGATAAAATAAGAGATCCAAACCCACCCAAATAACCCTGTCGCCATGACCCCAAAGCCCTCCAAAGAACGTTAAAGGGCAGTATAACACAACATTCCCCGTTAGCTCCTAACGAGCTTGGTGTACCCCAAAGCATTGGACCCGTGATCCTTGAGTACAGTAGCAACCCTCAAACAAACCCCCCACAACCCCCCCTCATTGATCAGACAACTATAAACCACATTAGTAGGTCAAAAATCATTAGGTGAGCAACGAATGCCCCAAAATAAGATATATTTGTAGGCTATTCCTAAATTACAACGGCAAGTAGCCTAAACTAAGAGATGGTTAGAATGTAAAGAAACAAGGACAGTAAGAAACACATTTGGTCAATGACAGTTGCAAGACAACATCAATCTATGAAATAACGGCAATACTTAGCCATCAAAAGTCTGCGCAAAGTCTTTTGCCTCCTGTGGAGTTTCAAAGAAGTGGGTGGCTGCCCCTCGCATCACTTTCAGTTTAGCAGGATACTGCAAGAATGTACGGAAACCCATCTTCTGTAGCGCATCAATCACGTCGGAGAATGCCAGTCTGCGAGCAAAGGTTTGTTTGCTGTAGTCCGGGGAAAACCGAATCGCCGTCCCACCCAACTCCACAGCAGTTTTACGCGCTGCGGCCAGGATCTTATCTCTGTCCGTGAATCTAAGCAGCTTCAGCAGAATAGTGCGTGGGATCGGCTTATGGTTGGCATCTTCCCTTTCTGAACCAATTCGATGGGCGCGCATTATTTCAACTGAACCTAGCTCTGGGAACCACTTAGGTATAGCGTTAGACAAATAGGACAGAGGGTTAGCTGTTTCATGGTTTTCAGGAATCCCTTGTATCCTTATATTGTCTCTGCGCGAACGATCCTCCAAATCAGCAATCTTGTTCTCCAGTTTGGTACAAAGCGCCATCAGTTTGTCCACTGAGGTAGAGAGACGGCTATCCACCTCGGCTAGGTGATTGTTACTCGTCTCAATTTGCTCCATGCACGTCGAGGTGTCCGCCCGGATGGATGACATCTCGTTTCGAATTTCTGACATTTGTTCAGCCACAATGGCTTGAGTTTTCTCTGAAAGTTGAGCAACCACATCATCCACGAATTTGGGAATAGCTTCCTTGATAGCATCTGCCACTGCTAGCTTAACTAGCTTAGAAAGTTCCTCACTGTCCACCGCACGGATCTGGTCCTGAGTTTGTTTAGAAGATTGTTTTTTCGACGAAGTCGCCATCACTATTATAAGCTTCACTAATGAAAGAATTCAGCCAAAAATAAAGATCAAATACGTGGTAAGAATGATAAATTTAGAGGGTAATTGCAGAGCCCTCGCAAAAAGCTACCACATCTCCCGCCGCGGTCACGTGACTCCTCAACGCAGTCAATTGTTGAGATGCGAGTCACTAAACCTCGAGTCCGAGTCCAGGCTCAAATCCCCAGTGTTCAAGTCCGAGTCAAGTTCAAGTCATTAAAGAAAGTTTCGAGTGGAGTCCGCTATTGATCCGAGTTGAGTCCGACACAAGTCCCACTATCAACAGGGCAAATAACATGAGAGAGAATTAACACTAGCTAGTTAATTGGTCAGCAAGCCCTGCTATCAACAGAGCAATGAACATAGCGTGTCACTTACATCCCTGGGTGTAGTCTTGCCAAATAACGATTGAAGTTCAAGGTTGTCCCCGTCGTCGATAGTTCTTCTACATATGGAACACATAGCAGTGTATTTTTTCCCACTGTATGAGAAGTCTGTATAAGCAAAGCAGACAATCCTAGGCACATTCTCTCCAGGCATTTTAGTGCCATTAACGTTAGTTTGTTCCTGAACATGATGTATGAAAAGGTGAATGTGCATTCTCTTGTACAAAGTTTGTATAATAATTAAAGTAGTAGATATAAATATATTTTGCCAAATTGTTATGGTATGTTACAAAAAATGTAAAGAAAAAATCCAAGCCCTCATATCCAATTTACAAGTCCGAATGCAGTTCATGCATGAGTCTGAGTCCAAGTCCAAGTCATCAGTGCTCAAGTCCAAGTTAAGTCATGAGTCCTTAAAATTAGGGCATGAGTCGGACTCGAGTCCAAGTCCTGGACTCGAGTACTATAAGCCTGGTTTGAGTAGAGAGCAGTATGTAAATTATTTACTGATTTTCCTCTCAAAAGATCTGGATTATAGAGGCCACTGTGAAGTGCTCAGATTCGGCTGCACTCTTTGACCCATTTTACACAGCCAATTTTTACACAGGGTGGAATCTCATCTCATCTCATTATCTCTAGCCGCGTTATCCTGTTCTCCTTATGCCTTTATTCTGCCTCTCGTTCTGTATAAAATGTCTCAATGAAGAATGTGTGTGTGTTATTCCGCCTCTGAGCCGGAACAATTGGTAGTAAAAGACGTGGAATTGACGCCCAAGATTAGCATGAATTCAAATGTTTATGTCTATGGCGTTGAAGGTCCACATGCCTTTCTGCCTCAAATCACTTCCTACTTCTCTTCACTTTCTCCTCCTGATCCACAAACATGTTGCTTGCCCAAGTCTCTCTCTCTGTCTCTCTCTCTCTCTCTGTGAGCACAGTTTTCTGTGACAGACTTTTTTCCCGAAAAGTTGGCCCGGCTAAAGGATGCATCCATCCATCCATTATCTGTAGCCACTTATCCTGTTCTACGGGGTCACAGGCAAGCTGGAGCCTATCCCAGTTGACTATGGGCAAGAGGCGGGGTACACCCTGGATAAGTCACCAGATCATCACAGGGCCTAAAGGATACACATTGGATACACATATATTGAAGCTGTTACTTGCTTTAAACGTGAATTATTTAACAGAAGTGATTATATGTTGCATATGATGCTCAGCAACTTTGCTTGTGTTTGAAGAGTGGTATAAATGTGCACAGCTAACAAAGGCACCTCAACACTCAGTTCACCTGCAGTTGTTTGGAAAGCAACACTGGTATACTCAGGGCATTCATTTCCATCACATAGAAATGTCACCCTAGATGCTGACACTCCATTGTATCATGCCACACCTCTGGTTGTGAAACCCCAGTTTGGAATGTAAAAACACACAATGGGGGGCAGCTTCCTGCCAGCTTTATTTGGTTCAGTGTAAATCAATGAGGTTGGAATATTGAGGTGCCTTCTTTACACCAATATTATGGAATATCTTTGTAAAAAAAAAAAGGGCTTTTGTCCAGCTTCCCTCACTGACAGGCCATGGACAAGGACATGGTCAACCAGAGTTGCACGAATCTCATCCGAAACTATTTGCCTCCTTGCCCTTCCTCTTCCTTTTCTACCGCCTCTCCTGTGAATCCATTGTTCCAAAATAACTGAACTGATTCATGGCCCTTTTATCTGTCTATCCTGAAGTTCTGATTGGTGAACACTTTTGACTCTTAGTGTTTCCACCTGAGAATTGTGTGATAATTGTGCTCAAGCTATGATGGCTTGAGTTAATGATACTGAATGCCAGTGCTCTGTACAGTAAATGAGCACAAGATGCAGCTGGTGATATATGAAAGGATTTTCTTTGTAGAGTTTTTCACAGAAGGTTCAACAAATCTGAATCATGTGTGAAAACAGGGGAATAGTGTTTATAGTTTTGGGGAATGGGTCTGTCTTTTGGTAAATGGGGTCATGGTTTTGGATGTTCAGTTAATAGGCCCAGTTATAAGCAATCAAGAATAACTGCAAAGTAATTATGAGGTTGGATGGGTAGTGGGATGGGTACAGTGCCTTGCAAAAGTATTCATACCC
>JAPEKN010000005.1:39376714-39387069 GCA_028877435.1 Cathorops dasycephalus
TATATATACGTCTTTATGGCTTGCTGTAAAAGAAAAGGACGAGAGAGAGAGAGCGCGAGCGAGCGTGTTAGAAAAGCAATCAGAGAAGACTGAAGGCATGTGAGAGTGTGCAGTACTCGAGTCAAGGCACTTTTAACTCCACTGTGCCCAACACAGACTGCTTCATTATCTCACAGGCCTCGCGGCGCAGCAGTCGCTGTAATGCTGAGTGATGTTTAAATTAGTTTACAATTTAGCCTGCTCCTAGCCTAGGACAGATCTTAAACGAAGGCGCTCAGAAATGTCAGGCGCGCTCCTAACCACCGTAACAAATTGTTGCCCGCACGCTGCACGCACCTAATGACTTCAAATTAGCTCCCGCGCGAGGCCCTGACAGTTGGTTACGACGGTTAGCAACACAGCCGCTGTATCATGAGCGCTAAATTGCTTCGCGCCTCTCTCAGGGAGGAATGGAGACCTTCATCAATCTGATTAAAAAAAATTACTGTACCATAGGAAGCAGTGAGGCAAGCTCGTATATATATATATATATACACACTGCTCTGCTGCTGTGTGTGAGAAAATCTTTCACAGAGGATCACGGACACTTTTTCTAAACAGATCTCGGTATCAGATTTGTTTCCTTGCCACGCTGGAAGAAGGCACGGTGCTGGAGGTGAGAGGAGCAGGACATGGTGGACACGAGCAGAACTCGAAACGCCTCTTGTCATCCAATCATCTCTCTCCTGCTGAGCAATCGCTCCCGGTCCAGTGCACACACACTAAGAGTGCCAAATGAATGACCTCCAGCCACTAGGGGGTGCTGTGATTTTTAAAACGGATACCATAAAAACCCAACACACCAAGTTTGCTAACTAACATCAGAAGTTGATGAAGACGTGGCCAGCATGAAGAGCAAAACTATGCAAACACCCCCCCCCAAAAAAAAAAAAAAACAGGTACGAATGAATGCTAATACAAGGTATTTATTTGTGTTCTTGCTTCTTTGAATTAAAAAAGAAAAAGTAACCGGTTTCTTCCAATGTTTGCTCTTCTAGGAAGCCCTTTCTCTGTGCCTGTTCATGATACTGTTGATCCCACTAAGGTCAAATGCCAAGGCCAGGGTCTTGGGACCAATGTACGAGCTAATATTCCACAGGTCTTCACTGTGGATGCCAGCAAGGCAGGAGTAGCTCCTCTGCAAGTCAGAGTGCAGGGGCCCAAAGGTGGGTGCTTCATGTTTGCAGTCATTTATAAAATGATTCCTCCTCCTCCTTGTTTTTTTCTCATTTACCTGGAACATGCTGTTTTTTTTTTTTTTTGCGCAGGTGTTGTGGAGCCAGTTGAGGTGGTGGATAATGGAGATCAGACTCACACTGTAAGCTACGTGCCCACCAAAGAAGGGCCATATTCCATTAATGTGCTCTATGCTGATGAGGAGATCCCACGCAGGTACAGGTCACACTTTCAGTGACTTTAGTCCTCTGAATAGATAACTCTCTAATCAGATCCTGGGTTAGTTCTCATTGATACAGCCTCACACTTGCACATTCTAATTGGCTCAAAAGGATTGCTCTGTTCTCTACAGAGTGAAGCTTGTCAGTTAACAGAGGACAAGTTAACAATCTTGAAGGGCAGTGATATTTGGCAATTGAAGGGTACTGTTAAATGGAAGACTGTTAGCAAGTAGTCTGTAAATGTTATCCCTACTTTACAATCTTCTGGTTTTTCCTCATACACATACCCTTTCAATTATAGCCCTTATAAGTTGAAGGTTCTGCCCACACATGATGCCAGCAAGGTGCGTGCCAGTGGCCCTGGTCTTAACACTACTGGGGTGCCTGCCAGCCTGCCAGTGGAGTTTACCATTGATGCCAAGGATGCAGGAGAGGGACTTTTGGCTGTCCAGATTACTGTAAGTGCAAGAAATGCTTTGAATTGTACTAGAGGGGAATTATAGAACTTGGATAGGTCTTGTTTTAATCCTTGCTTGTTTCAGGATCCAGAAGGCAAGCCCAAGAAGGCCAACATTCGTGATAACCAGGATGGGACTTATCTAGTCTCCTATGTGCCAGATATGACTGGTCGCTACACCATCCTTATAAAATATGGTGGTGATGAAATCCCATATTCCCCATACCGCATTCGAGCATTCCCTACAGGAGATGCCAGCAAGTGCACAGTTACAGGTAAGCCCTTCAATAGCATGGACCCCTGATCCACTTGGTGTCTGGGTTGGGTCCCCCCCCAACTCATTGATTGTTCAGAAAGAGTTCAATGTAAATATTAAAGCATCAGTAGACCAAAGTAGTATATTCAAAATTAATCAAGAGGTTTGTTTCCAAACTAGTCTTTGTGAATCATGTTTTGGGGGGGACATCTTTGGAGTAAAATAGCTTGATTAATTCTGCCATAAGGGAACTATTGGCAGTTACTTGCCACAGTTGGCTTTCCTTTTTTTGGGTTTAGATTCTGTCTGGCTTGAGCACTGAATTGAGACAGCTTAGAAACTCGTTAAAAATGAATCATTTGAGTCATGTGTGGCTCCCAGTCCTGTCCTCCACTTGGACACATCACCTTTTGTGCAGAGCTGCTCACATTCCCAGCACACTCTATTCACCACTTGGTTTAAATGTGTTTTTGTGGGGTTTTTTTTTCCCTCCCCCACTGTTTCTTTTGAGCACATTGTTGTATTTTGGTCTGACTACTTTTCACTTTTTTCATTCTCTGCTTCTCACGGGCTCACAGTCTCAATTGGAGGTCACGGTTTGGGTAAGCGCTTCGATAAATGTCTTGCTCCGGACTCAACTCTTTTTGCATGCAGAATGGCGCCGTAATGCTTTGACAGCATATGTTTGTGTTTTTATAAATGTGTAGTGTTTGAGCCTGCTGAAGTCTTCCTTTTAAAACTAATGTTTAACACTAGAGAAGTGTATACATCTTAACACTTTGAGGACAGCTGTTCTTGGGTCAGGGACTTGGTCCATCCTTTGTCTTGCCTTTTTTAAATGGCGTAAGACAGCATGTCTGGTTAGTGAAGAAAGACTAATAACTAACTTGAGCCTGACTTTCTTATGGTGGAATGTGCCATTTAAGGTTACTGAAACTTTATTTTTTTTAAATAGACATTAAGGGTTTTTTTCCTCCCCCTTCTGAATTTTGTATTAATGACCTTTTAAGCCCATACCAGTTGGACAACTGAGGTAACAGACATATGAAAGGCTCTTTCAATAATTGATTGTCTGCAAGTTGCACAATTGTGTAGATGCAGATTTCTTATTCCCAAATGAGGGCTGTTCTTTTCACTTACAAATCAGCCAAATTTGATGTAAAGGAGTTGAATCTTAAGATTGTGATCTGAGGTATTCTGGAGTGTGTAACTGGGCAAATGCCACAACAAAATTCAGCCAGTCTGAGTTCTAGTTTGTCATCGGTCACTCCTTATGGTGTCTGTTGCCACAGTGTCGTAGGTTCATGCTGAGGCAGAGTGCATGGTGGAATGAATATTACTACCGATTTGGTTTTATTTAAGCTTGATGGCTGCATCTACAGGCTTTGAAGGTAATAGTTTTGTTTTGGTGCCCACCAGGTGCTGGAGTTGGTCCCACGATACAGATTGGGGAACAGACTGTCATCACTGTGGATGCAAAGGCTGCTGGAAAGGGGAAGGTGACCTGCACAGTGTGCACCCCAGATGGTGCAGAGGTGGATGTGGACGTGGTTGAGAATGAGGATGGAACCTTTGATATCTTTTATACAGCACCTCAACCTGGGAAGTACGTCATCTGTGTGCGCTTTGGAGGCGAACATATTCCTAACAGCCCCTTCCAGGTCATGGTACGTAGACATGTATTTAAAACTTGTATACTGACCTAGCCTGTATTAACTTGCAGCTCTACCTTTTTAACTGTGGAAAGAATACTTGTTCAAACATGAGTCCTCTTCAACACTCAGACTACATCTTAATTAAATGAGGGTGTGGTGTTTTAAATTAAAAAAAAAAAGACTTCTGTGGGTTCAGGTAGTTTTTGTTCTGGTGTCTGAGACTTTAACATTGCAAACCAGGTCAAGACTTCATACATAATAAGCAGCTTCCCAGACCTGATATTTACCAGTATAATGCCTAAGTGTTAGGATTATTTCACTCTTGATTGTCATCCTGTCTCAGGCTTTGGAAGGTGCCTCCCCTGACCAACTTATGCAGCAGACGCAGGTCCCGCAGTACGCCTACGCGCCCAACAGGGGCCAGCCTTGGGTACTGACACTTCCCCCACCCACCCCTTTCCTCCCTATTCATCATGTCCACCCTCATTTGTCCCTAAACATTCTCTCTAATCTCCATTCTCCAGCTCCAACTCATTCTTGTCCTGTGGGTGTAGGCCCTACCCTGTTTCATCTAACTCCTAATTTTGTTGCCATTTGAATAGGCAGCCATTTTGCAAGCAATAAATGTGGAAGTCTGCATTTAACAAAATGGCTGGATGTGTGTTGGACGTTAACTGTTGGGTGCTGCTGTTTGCTGATTTGTAATGTGGTTTTGTTCAGATCAGTTCTCTCCTGTGGTGTCCCCATGAGTCACTTGTCCTGTCTGCTTGGCTCTCACTGTTATTGTCCAGACTTTTGAATCACAGATGTGACTTGAGCCTTTATTCTCCTCACTGTGTTCATGTAGCCACCAGCATCATCCTTGTCATTCTTTTCCTCTTTTAGGGGCTGTAATTCCTACTCTACCCTTTTTTGAACAATCAAGTCATTTGTTTCAATTAATGTTAATGACTATTTAAAAGGTATCTGTGGTATAGTGTTCTGTAAGCATTCTTACTGCAAGTTCTTATAAATACTGGCTTTGCATTTGAGCAATATTTCAAGCTAAATATGACACTGATGTATTGAGCACTTTATTCAGCCATAAAAAGGTTGTCAGTTGACTTGTACTCAGATTTTTCATCCTTTCTCTCTGCCTCCCAGGCAACAGACAGGGCTATGGGAATGAATGGGCTGGATGTGGCTGGACTGAGACCTTTCGACTTGGTCATTCCATTTACCATCCAGAAGGGAGAGATCACTGGTATGGGTTTTTTGTTTTTTTTTCCTCCCTAAAGTGGTATTCTCTTTGGCCCCAGCATTTAAAAGACCCCTTCTGTGGCTAGTCTTAAGTGTTGCTACCTAATCATCTTCAGGTGAAGTTAGGATGCCATCTGGAAAAGTGGCTAAGCCAGACATTGCAGATAACAAGGACGGCACCGTTACAGTGAAGTATGCTCCCACTGAAGCTGGACTGCACGAGATGGACATAAAATATGATGGAATACACATTCCAGGTATAACATGCATGCTACAGAGACTTGAAGTATAGTCAGAAAAAAATGACTAGGCCTAACCCAACTGACTTTTTATTTCCCTGACAGGAAGTCCACTGCAGTTCTATGTGGATTATGTCAACAGTGGCCATGTGACTGCTTACGGTCCTGGTCTCATTCATGGCATGGTCAATAAGCCTGCAGTGTTCACTGTTAACACCAAGGATGCTGGAGAGGGTACAGTATCTTGCTTTTCCACACATGGAATTTGCTTGTGGAACACTTTTGGGGATGGCAGGAACTTGGCTTGTATTGAAATGCTCCTGTTCTTTATCAGGTGGTCTCTCTCTGGCCATTGAGGGGCCCTCAAAGGCAGACATCAGCTGCACTGACAATCAGGATGGTACTTGCACTGTCTCTTATCTCCCTGTTCTACCTGGAGACTACAACATCCTTGTGAAGTATAATGACAAGCACATCCCTGGTAGTCCCTATGTGGCAAAGATTACAGGTCAGTAACTATAAGCAGACAGGGATGGAGAATTTACCTTGGTTACCCATTTAGTGATGTAATCTGATTTTTCCATGGATTGTCCGTACGGTGTGTGTTTGTCCACAGGAGACGACTCCATGCGCATGTCCCATTTGAAGGTGGGCTCTGCTGCTGATATCCCGTTGGACATTGGAGAACTGGACCTGAGCCAGCTAACTGCCTCCCTCACCACTCCCTCTGGTCGTGAGGAGCCATGTCTGCTTAAGATGCTGCGTAATGGACACGTTGGTAAGTGTGCCAATAACCTTGGTAATCACTTGGCTACATTGCTTAAAATTCCTGCAATTAAAAAAAAAAAAAATCTTCCACTCAACATTGCACCATATTTCTTTTAATGTAGTTAAAAATCCTTGGATTAAGTGGATAGTAGCTAGTAAAATGCCCAAATTTCTTGTTCTATTCTTTTCTAGGAGTCTCCTTTGTGCCTAAAGAGATAGGGGAGCACCTTGTAAACATTAAGAAAAATGGCCGCCACATTCCCAACAGCCCCATTTCTGTTATGATCAAGCAGTCCGAGATTGCTGATGCCAGTCGTGTATGTGTCTCTGGCCAGGGTCTTAGCGAGGCTCGCACATTTGAGCCAGCTGAATTCATCATTGATACTAGAGATGCAGGTAAACTCTTTTGGAAGAACTTGAGGTAACTTGTGATTGGCTGAAGTCCTTGATGTGAACTGTAGGTGTGGTTCTGTTTGGCTAGGATATGGAGGCCTTAGCCTGTCTATTGAAGGGCCTAGTAAGGTGGACATTAACACTGAGGATCAAGAAGACGGAACCTGCAAGGTCACATACTTCCCAACTGAGCCAGGAAATTATATCATTAATATCAAGTTTGCTGACCAGCATGTTCCAGGTATGTCTTTTTTTATAGAGTGATTTTAAACTGGTATTAAATCTGCAGTTCTAATCCCCTTTTTTTTTTTTTCCCCACCTTGTTCCATAGGCAGTGCTTTCACAGTGAAGGTGACTGGAGAAGGCAGGATGAAGGAGAGCATCACTCGCAAGAGGACAGCTGCATCTGTTGCCAATGTTGGCAGCCAGTGTGACCTGAGCCTGAAGATTCCTGGTAAGCACCACCAAACTTTCTTAACTGGTAGCTCAAATGACAGTTTACATTTACTCCTTTTTGTCAGATGGTTTTATCCAAAACGAAATAGTTGAGAATTCAGGTGACCCTAGCAAGGTCTCAATGGTGGAGGCTTGTTGGCACTGGGATTTGAGCTTGCAGCCTAGTATCCCAGAGCTGTAACTACTGCGCAGTCACTGTACCCACTTCAGCTACTGAATGCTTCTGACCTTTTCACATCTGTCTTGTAGAGATCAGCATTGCTGACATGACTGCCCAGGTGACTAGCCCATCTGGGAAAGTGCACAAGGCGGAGATCATGGAAGGAGAGAACAATACTTACTGCATTCGTTTTGTTCCAACTGAAATGGGTGTTCACACAGTTAGTGTGAAGTACCAGGGGCAGCATGTACCAGGATCACCATTCCAGTTCACTGTAGGTCCTCTGGGAGAAGGAGGAGCTCACAAAGTCCGTGCTGGAGGCCCTGGACTGGAGAGAGCAGAGGCTGGAGTTCCAGGTGGGTGGACCAGTGCAATTATGCGGAAAAATGAATACAACTGAGGATGGGAACACATTTACAAGGCACATCTGAATCCAGATGCTGAACCAAAGTGACTCTTGGTAGGGACTGGTTAATCATACAGCCATCCATTATCTATACCACTTATCCATCAGGGTTGTGTGGGGAAGCTAGAGTCCATCCAGCTGACTGGGTGAAAGAGGGGGAGGTACACACTGGGCAGGTCCTCAGTCTGTCAAAGGGTTAATGCATGTGCTCCCATTCTGTGGGCAGTTTACAGTAGCCAGTTAACCTAATCTGCAAGTCTTTGGAATATGGGAGGAAACTCCTGTAGGCATGGGGGGGAAAACATGCAGACTCCACACAAGGGCCCCAGTTGATAAGGAGGTTCAAACCTGGAACCTTCTTGCTGTTAGGTTCCTGTGCAACCACTGCATTACCATGCTGCACCAGTTCATGATGTTGGGCAAATTCTGAAAGTGTTTTTCAAATAAACAGCTGTATGTTTTTACAGTGGGGGGGAATGCACTGGCTAGCATCCTGGCACGGAAAATGGTCTTTTAATTGGAGGCATTTGCAGAGCATTCATGTTTTAACTCTGCATTTCCATTGCTATTTTAGCGCTCTACTGACCGTATTCACCTCGCGCAATAGTGTGGCTTAATTTATCTGCAGAACATGTGACTTTGGAACATGCTGTATTGCATTTTTAACATAAATCTGTGTGTTCGGACATGTACTCTGGCACATGACAAGTCTATATATCTGTTGGGGGAGAGACATTGATTTTCTTATCCTGCTCCTTTCAGCTGAGTTCAGCATATGGACTCGTGAGGCTGGAGCTGGAGGTTTATCCATTGCTGTGGAGGGACCTAGCAAAGCTGAGATTGCTTTTGAAGACCGTAAGGATGGCTCCAGTGGCGTCTCCTACATTGTACAGGAGCCTGGTGAGCGTGGCAAAGTCCTGTTAGTCTTGTGCTCTTGGGTTTTCTCATGATAAGCAATATGACTGATGGGTGTATGTGTATATAACTTACTATTTTTGGACTTGCTTTGCAGGAGATTATGAAGTGTCTATAAAGTTCAACGATGAACATATCCCTGACAGTCCCTTCGTGGTGCCTGTCGCCTCACCCTCCGATGATGCCCGTCGCCTTACTGTTGCCAGCCTTCAGGTGAGGCTTCGAGAAAGACAGACACTTGTCCACCCCAAACAAGTCCCAGACAGCACTCAGCACAGCAGCACAAAAGCTCAGACACCACTTGTAGTAAAATCAAGGGGAGGAGGGTGAAATGTTAATTGCTTTGTTAGGACACTTGATCTTTTCATGTCCTCAAGCAGTAAGGAGAGGAATAATTGAATTTTAATATTGGCAGGTTTTGTTACATTTCTACATGAAAGACTGGCTACTTATTTAATCAAGGTAGGATGGGGGTTTATTTTTAATATAAACCCCTTCATTCAGATAATGTTGACTTGTGCCCCTTTTCCACCAAAGCGGTTCCAGGGCTAGTTTGAGGCCAGTGCTTAGTTTGGAACTGGGTTTTCTGTTTCCACTGACAGAACTGGCTCTGGGGCCAGAAAAACCGGTTCCAGGCTAGCACCAACCCTTTGCTAGGCCAGAGGAAAGAACCACTTAAGTCGGGGGGGGCAAAGTTGTTAAGACCAACAATAGCAAGATCACGAAAGGTCACAATTTTTAAGCGCGAGAAGCAGTAGCTGTACAAACTAAGTCATCCATTGTTATTGCTGCTGCTTCTGTGTTGCTACGATGTTTGCATCAAGGTTTATACAAACGCAGCGATGTAACTGACGTGGCTCTGCTCATCACGCTGAGCTATGGAAAAGCTAACTGGTTCTCAGCTGGCTCGCAAGTTGAACAGTTGCGAACCAGCTCTGGCCCTGAACTAGCCCTGGAACTGATTTGGAAGAAAAGGGGTAGTTCAGGAAAGGGTTAGATTGAAGGGTCTCCATGTTCTGCTGCTGTGTTGAGGGTTGATGGGTGGGGTTTGTGGGATACTGCAGGACTGTATTTCTCGTGCCTTGTCCTAAAGGCTCTCAACAGTCTTACTCCCTCCCTACATAGCCTGCAGGGATGGAAGTCAGGGGCTAAAGAGTTAAAGAGAGCTCTTTTCTCTGTGTGTAGACTGCTCATTTGTACATTATTGGGACTTAATGCTGTCTCATTTAGCCTCTTTAACTCTGTTAGCCTGAAGGTAAGCAATGCTAGTCCTACTGCTGTAGAACTTGAACCTAGTGGTGTGGGTGGGTGGTGGTGGTTAAAATGCTATATTGAGGGCTTTTTACTAATTTTAGTGTTTATGTATTTGACTAGTTGATTTGTGAAGTGTTATGTGAACACAGGAGTCCGGTTTAAAGGTGAACCAGCCTGCTTCTTTTGCTGTGAGTCTGAATGGAGCAAAAGGTGTCATAGATGCTAAAGTTCATAGCCCATCAGGGGCATTGGAGGAGTGTTGCGTCACTGAGATCGATGAAGGTAATGATCATGACCCATGGAGCTCAGCTGCCCTTTGAAATCTTGCCTTAAAAAAAAGTGCTATGCTGTTTTGTATCTGTGCATGCCCATTGAACTTCATGCTATGCAGCATTTTCAAAGGGCTAAATTGGTATCCACTTTTGTACAGAAAAGCATGACCTGCTGTACAAAGTATGATCAGTAAAAGCATAATCACTCAACTGATTGCAACCTACTCCCCTCCTACTCTTCTGTTTGCTCTTGCAGATAAGTATGCAGTGAGGTTCATTCCCAGGGAGAATGGCTTGTACCTGATTGACGTGAAATTCAATGGCTCTCACATCCCTGGAAGTCCATTCAAGATCCGTGTTGGGGAGACGGGCCAGGCTGGAGACCCGGGCATGGTGTCTGCTTATGGGGCTGGTCTAGAGGGAGGTACCACTGGTATGTGTTCTGAGAA
>JAPEKN010000005.1:40202619-40214206 GCA_028877435.1 Cathorops dasycephalus
GTAATTACCAGGGTCATCAGGGTCCAGGCTGGGTTTTTTGAGGGTGGGAATGACCACAGCCGTTTTAAAACTGGATGGCACCACACCAGATGTAAGAGAGGTGTTGATGATGTTGGTCATGGTAGGGCAAAGTGTGGGCAGACACGCCTTTACCAGGGCTGTGGGCATGGGGTCCAGTTTGCTAGAGGTGGTTTTAGCTTTGGACACAAAGTCAATGACCTGGTCATTGCTGAGTAGTGAGAATGAGGAGAGAGAGCACTGATGTGGAGGAGCAGAAGAGGATGAGTTGCAGTCCTTCAGGTGAAAAGCAGGTGGACATGGAGCGCCTGTCTGACGGAGCTGCAGGTGAATGTCATCCACTTTCTGCTGGAAGAAAGTTTGGAACTTATGGTGTGACTTTGATGAAAATCAGTGAACACCTTTTTTTTGGGAGGGGGGGGGGGAGAAGTCAACATTCTCAGGTTTTCAGTCGTTTCACCATGTCGCACTCCTGCGCTGAGATCTGAACGCTAAAGTGTGTCAGTGTATCGCGTGTGAGCGATCCTGCATTACAGCAGCTATAAACATTTCTTCCCTCATTCGCTTCATTTTTTTTGTCTCTTTTATTAATAAAGATAAAAAAAGCGACTTGTCACATCACTGAGGAATCTCAAGAAGTGTAAACTCCTGTCTTGAAGATGTCAAAGTTTATAGTTACAGCTTCACCTCTGACACTGGAGACTCCCTAACCTTGAAAAAACTGAGCAACATCCAATAAACAATTCCAGTTAATTGAATTGAAATTGACACACGTTTCTGGCTTTTTAAAATCTCATTCTGACCCCTAAGATCTCAATGTTTTTCATCAAAACAACCACAGTAATATTCTAAAATGGTTATTTACATGAATCAGTTTGATTTGAACAAATAAGTAGGTAAAGCTATGAAAATTCACTTCAGAGTCTTCTCTGAATCATAACATCAAAACTAGCAGATGGAAACTTTTGCTGAATACTTCATCAGAAAACATGAGAGCTAGAGAACATCCCTGTAAAAGTTATCTCCTTGATATTCACAAGTAATCCAGTCAGAAACCAATCAGGTGGTAGAGAGAGAGAGAGAGAGCGCCTGACCGCTTTCCTGTGCCTCAAAAAGCACCGGCAGTTTCCTGATATTATGCGAGCAGAGTTTTTACTCTGTTGTAC
This sequence comes from Cathorops dasycephalus, assembly GCA_028877435.1. NCBI lineage: Eukaryota > Metazoa > Chordata > Actinopteri > Siluriformes > Ariidae > Cathorops > Cathorops dasycephalus. The sequence continues at coordinate 40,203,804 of JAPEKN010000005.1, forward strand.
CAACTTCAACCTGCTGTTGCTCCCAAAGTACTGAGCAGATCTTAACAGGATAAATTTCTTTGGAAAGCAGAGATGAGCTTTTTAATGATGGTATTCACAATAGAAAATGTTCGAGTTAAGCAGTGACCGATTTGGAAACTTAAATGAGCATCTGCATGCACAGTTTTCACACCATGGCCAACGAGTGTTTGATATGCCTATTGAAGGTTTCATGCTTCGACATGCAAAAGATGAGTGGGCTTCCTTTAGTTTGTGTTGTAATTGAACAGTACGCCACAGAGCTACGTTTCACATTTACCAAACGGAGCAGCCACCAGACTGCTTGGACAAGTCTTATGCAGACACCTTCATTCTGAAAATAATCACCCAGCAATAACCATAATTGTGTCAAACCATACTGCAAGATAGCCAGACTGCATATCCTCGATTTGTAGACCATCCAAAGTGGTATGAAGACTCCTCCTCTTGCAGCTTTAATACTGTAGTCTGTAGAAGTAGGTAGCCTAATGGTAATTTCTTACAAGTGCCCATTCCATACACTATTACATGAATACTTTGTATTTTGTCCAGATGTAAGAAAAACTCTTTCCAAAAATAGAAACGCTGAGTTTAGTTTTTTCCCCCCCCTTCCATTTTCCACTGCAGGACTATAAAGACTTTGTGCCCAATGAGTTCTATGTGAAGAACACCACATGGGATGATGTGTGTATGTGGGATCCTTCTCTTACAAAAACACAAGTGAGTATAGCTACTTTGTTCTGCAGACTCAAGAAGCAGCAGCCAAATGCTTAATTACATCGTCAGTTGGTATTTTTTAAAATAAATATTAATAATGTTTCCATTCTTGTTCTTTTAGGACTACCGGTCAAAGCCATTCTGTTGTTCAGACTGCCCATTTTCTTCTAAGTTCTTTTCTGCTTATAAGAGCCACTTCCGTAATGTCCACAGTGAGGATTTTGAGAATCGTATCCTCCTTAACTGCCCATATTGCACTTACAATGGGAACAAGAAGACCCTGGAGACACACATCAGACTCTTTCACATACCAAACAATGCGGTGCGCCAGAGGACTGGGGGTCTCCAAGGCGCAATAGTAGGCCTGAAGGATGGTAATCGCCTGGACAAGCCTCGAGACAGTGTGGAGCAGGCAGTATACTACTGTAAGAAATGCACTTATAGGGACCCACTATACAATGTGGTGCGCAAGCATATTTATCGGGAACACTTCCAACATGTTGCTGCTCCATATTTGGCTAAACCCGGTGAGAAGACCGCTACTACGAATGGATCAACAGCTGGTTCTGATACAGGCAAAGGTAGCGTTACAGATTCTAATAGCCCTGCAGGTGTTAGTAACAGCTCAGCCATCCACTGTAAGCGCTGCCTTTTTGTGCCCCGTACTTATGAGGCACTAGTGCAGCACGTCATCGAGGACCATGAGCGCATTGGTTACCAAGTTACTGCCATGATTGGCCATACAAATGTTGTGGTACCTCGTGCCAAGCCTGTTATAATGGTGGCCCCTAAATCCCATGGAGACAAAAGTGTCCCACCTGCTACGCCCAAGGGCTCTTTGGGGACATCCGGGCTGCGGCCATTGTCTACACAGCAGTTAGGTCGTATTGTAATTCCTAAAGGGAGTTTGAACTCCAGTCGGCTCTTATCAGGTGTTAATTTGAAGTCTGGTACATTTGGCTTGAAATCTGGCACCCAGGCAGTGTCCATTGGGGGACAGCAAGTGCGCATCGCTTTGCCAGGCAGTGCACAACTTTCAGCAACCCACCATTCCCAAACATCCAGACCTCAACTTTCTTCTAATAGTCTACGCAGTCCAATTTCTGCATCAACATCTGCTTCTGTTCTAAAGATTCCTCCACTGACCTCACGAATACAGGCAGCTGCTGCTAGCGTAACATCAGCTACTTCTAGGAAAGGCATCTCTGTCCTGGGCACATCTTACACACAGAAATGGAAGATCTGCACAATCTGCAATGAGCTGTTTCCAGAAAATGTGTACAGTTCTCATTTTGAGAAGGAACACAAAGCTGAAAAAGTGCCAGCAGTGGCCAACTACATCATGAAGATCCACAACTTTACCAGTAAATGCTTATATTGCAACCGCTACCTGCCTAGCGACACGCTACTCAACCATATGCTAATCCACGGTTTATCATGTCCACACTGCAGGGCTACTTTTAACGATGTGGAGAAGATGGTTGTACACATGCGAGGGTCACATCCCAATGAGTCTGTTGGGCTACGCACCGATTCCCCACTGACTTTTGATCTCACCCTTCAACAGGGAAACCCCAAGAACGTCCAACTGATTGTCACCACTTATAATATGCGGGATGCTCCTGAAGAGTCTGTGGCATTCCATGCCCAAAACAAATCTTCACCCACCATACAGGGAAATAATAAGCCTCCAAATTCACGCTTCCCAAAGATGCCTACTGAGACTCCAGATGCAACAGTTGTTAAGAGTGGACCACAGACAGCTGTTCCCTATAAGAGAGACGTCGGCAAGACCCTTTGTCCACTCTGCTTCTCCATTCTGAAGGGCCCTATCTCTGATTCCCTTGCACACCACTTGAGGGAGAGACATCAGGTCATCCAGACAGTACATCCAGTGGAGAAAAAGCTCACCTATAAGTGCATACATTGCCTTGGTGTCTACACCAGTAACATGACGGCCTCTACGATCACTTTGCATCTCGTGCACTGCCGGGGCGTGGGCAAAACTCAAAACGGCCAGGACAGCAGGTCTTCTGCAACTTCTCGGCTCGTCAAGGCTCAGGGAGCTTCCTTAAAACGGGCCAGCTTTCAAAACGATGGCGAAACTGACCCAAAGAAACGCAAAGTAGGGCCAGAAGACTACAATCAGTCAGGCCCACTTGCCTTAGTTGAGCAAAAAGAGGAACCTGTTGTATTGGCCTTAAACCCAAAGGGCCACGAGAATGAGTCCTATGAGGCTCGCAAGGCTTTTCTCACCCAATACTTTAACAAGCAGCCATACCCCACTCGCCGAGAAGTGGACAAGCTTGCGTCCAATCTTTGGCTGTGGAAATCGGATGTTTCGAGCCATTTTGCGAATCGAAGAAGGAAGTGTGTCCGTGATTGTGAAAAACAGCAAGTTAGTGTTTTGCTTGGATTCAGAATGCACCATGTCATGCAGTTACAGCATGTGATGGACTTTGACTCCGAGTGTTACTTTGAAACCCATGAAAGCGAGCAAAAAAGTCGGACCTCTAGGGATTTCGTAGGCAGATCTGCCGATGCAATTAGACGACTTAAGCAACAAGCTATTACTAACGGTGATGTCCAGCAGCATGGGGTGCCAGCTAGATCTACTGCCAATACCTCACCACACTCTAACGGTCAAAAGGTCACCCGAGGGTACAGTTGCAATGAGTCAGTCAAGACACTTTTAAAACCTGGGGGACTTATAAATTCAGAGCCCATCTCTGTGGACTCGGACAGTGATGACGAGAGAGATCTCAAGGAAGCACAACATACGGACTCCGAGTGGAACAACCAGGTAGATAGTGAGGTAAAAACTGAAGAGAATACAAGTGACTCTTGTCCAGAGGATTCTCTCAATGGTGAAAATGGTTACGGGTCATTAGACCAGCTGCAAAAAAGAGAAGGGCCCAAAGAAGAGGCTCAGTCTGGACAATCAGGTGCCTTGGCAAGCAACAGGTCTGATATTTAAATACAGTTAAAAAAGAAAAAATGCTCATGCAAAGAGTTCACGTGTTTCCCAGACCTCAGCAGTGCTGCCTCACTTGAACTTGTGGACCATGCTTATGGGCAGCGAGATGGGATACTTGCATAAACTTTCCGAAGCCATTTTAAAGGCAAAAAGTCAGACTTTTGATAATGTAGAGATGAGTGTTAAATTAGATTACTGAAATGGAGGCAAGAAGGAGCTTTTCCTCAGGCTAGGGAAAGATAACACTTAAAATGCCCCAGTCAGTAGAATATGTTTTGCCTTACTTTGTTTCTTTGAAAGTTTCACAAAATACTTAATGTACGTCTAGCCACTGTTATGTGGCTGGATGAGTGTTTATTAGAATTACAGGTATTCCTGAATTTCATGTAATCATATAGCTAGTGTATATTTGTACAGTCTTTTAGTTATGTCTAAGATGATGTTGGTGTATGTGTGCTCAGATTTGCTAATCATTTTGTGCTCACTCTAGATGGTCATATGTTATACATTGGTTCACTTAATGGATGTGGCATTTGGTGGCTGTTCAACATGGTTATTTTTAAAACAAACTATAGCAGTTTGCTAAGTAATATATCTATATATCAGAAGCAAATAAAATAACCTCTTGCTTTTTTATCTTTTCTGTTTATAACGGAAGTATTCCTTTTTTTGGTGTTTGCCATGACATACCCTTTAGTCCACTGTTAGAGAAGTTTGCCCTGAGGTCAGAGCAAAGAGCAGTCTGAGTGACCTCCATTGCGTTGTGCTTTGTGTTTTAATTGTGCCCAGTTTCAGCCTCTGCAGAACAGTGCTCATTTTCTCATCACTTAGTAGTTCAACTTTTTTTGATTGCTTCCATACATGGACTCTGGATTCTGCCTGTGGTGCACAAAGAGCCTTCACCATCAACCTGACTTTATCTGTATGTTTTAATTTGTGACCTGCAATTTGTTTGTACGTTTTGGTTTGTTTAATTCACATAAAGCATTTCTGAATAATAAAGTGCTGTATTGTGCTTCTCATAGTGGTTCTAATCCTGCCCTCCTTCTGCAATTTAACATCTCCGGCCTTTCCAAAACAAAAACTCATCATTTCCAGCAGCATGGAGTGTCGGATCTTATGCCAACACCTCACCACACTCTATTGGTCCACTTTGGGGTACGTTTGCAACGAGGATGAAGACTTGAGGGACTCTGAGCCCATCTTTGTGGGTATCTCAAGCATGCTCTGCTTGCAAATATGGTGTTTGTCATCCTGTCTAAAAGTTGTCATTGGTAACCTGAACATTCATATTGAAAGGATTTAGTACCTTGATATTTGACAACAGTATTCCATGTACTTTGTTTTAACTGGGTATGGCTATCGAGGCCGGATATGTACACCTTAACATGGATTTGTTCCCCCTGAAGGGAAGCTATAGCCTTATGATTAGAGAAGCAGCTTTAGGACTAAAACCCACTGCTCCCCAGGTTGCTCTGGATATGTTATGTTGCTCTGGTTAAGAGCGTCTGCTAAATTCCATTAATTTATGTAGGTACACCACCATGAGCTGTTGTACACTGCGCAGCAATCAGACCAAAGAGGCTTTGGGAAGATTTCCCAGCGTGTACCCTGCCTCTCTCCTAAAGTTAGCTGGGATTGGCTCCAGCTTTCCCCTGCAACCCTGGCAGATAAGCGGTATAGATAATGGAGGGATAGAAAAGAGCTAATGTTTAACATGTCCATGGATAGAAAAGACGTTAGCTGGGTTCCCATCAACTCACTTAATGCACAGCTTGAAATTGTGAACTAAAAATGAGTACTGTGAACTTCAAAAAATCAAATATTGCAAAAAACTTTTATATGCTCACCTGAGGTGGTTTTTCAGACAATTCGGCAAAGCAGTATTTCACAATGTTGAAATGGATGCAATCAAAGTCCAGTGCCAAATCTTAGGTCTCAGCAATCCGACTGACCGTCACGACAGAAGGAAACCCAACTTTAATCGCATAACATTGCTCATTGGGAACACAGACCATTTGCTTTTGTCGACTTAAAAAAAAAAAAAATCCTTCCATTTTGCGCAACACTGCAATGGAAACCCAGTTGTTGTACCAAGTTATCAAACACCACCCAATCAATGAAATGCACAAATTAATATTAACTCATTTATCCACCTTCAGTAACTGCTTTATTCTACTCAGGGCCTAGTTGTCTAAAGGACTTTCCCAGGAACCCAGGGTGTGTGGTGGGATTACACCCTGGATATGCTTGGTCAGAGTTTCTCAACCTTTTTTTTTTTTTTTTATTTACGGCACCCTTCAGAAGTATGCAAATTCTTGGGGACGTCGTGGCTCAGTTGGATAGGGCGCCATGCCGTGGGTCCGGGGACTCGGGTTCAATTCTGACCTGAGGTCATTTCCCGGTCCCTCCCTGTCTCTCTCTCTCTCTCTCTCTCTCCTGCTTGTTTCCTGTCTCTGCACTGTCCTATCCAATAAAGGTGAAAAAAGCCCCAAGAAAATATCTTTAGAAGTATGCAAATTCTCAAGGCACCCCCATATAAAATATACGTAGTCACACTGACCCCGGCAGTGACGTTGTGACATGGGTAAGGGGGCCGTGAGACAAATTTTGATGATGCATGAGGTGGCGATGATCTGCATTAATGTAACACTTTTTTTTTTAATTCATTTTATTTATTTCAATGTTAGAATATATAATTTTCGACTGCACCCCAGGATGCCGTGGCACCCCGGTTGAGGGAGGCTGTGCTAGATGCATGTTCACGCACAAGGTTAATGTATCGTAGCCAATAGCGCCTACTGGCATGTTTTGGGTAGGTGGGAGGAATCCCATGCGGACATGGCGAGAACATGTGGAACTCCACATGGACAGTAACCTGAGCTCGGGATTAAAGCATGAGCCATGGTGATGTGAGACTGCAGTGCTACCAAACCTCATAAATTAAAACCTAGCTTTAAATTGATCTTGGTGTATCTTTAGTAATTGTGTATCAAAATTTGTAGTGTGAGAAATTTTTTAATCATTACCTTTTTCTCTGGTGTGTGTGTGTGTGGCCACTGTATGTCATGGATAGTTGGAACTGTGAACTCATGGCTTCTCTCCTAGTGAGAGGCCTCAAAATGGAGGGAAAGTCTGAGAATGTGTCCCCTCCCCCTCCCGACTCAATGTGGTAGTCTGAGATAGAGAGAGAGAGAGAAAGGGAGTGTGTATGCGCGTGCATGTGGAAGGAAAGGAGGCTCTGAGAGGCCCGGCTGGCTGATGGAGGCCCTTGCAGTCTTGTCTGCAGCGCAACACTGACGTGGGGGAGGGGAGGTAGGAAGCAAGCGTCAGTGAATACTCTATACTGCCTCCTGTTGTTGAAAAAGAAGACTTCGTGCAGTGGTGGGTGAGGAGACCGTGAGTACAGTTTCTGTCAGTATTTCATAATCACTTTGAGTTTTAACATCATACCCTCATTAGGTTCATGCAGCGCTCCCGAGCTCAGTTTACTCAACGGTGTATCATGAGCTATGAAAAAAAAAATCAGAAGTAGTTAATGCAGGAGAAGTAAAACCAAAGCGTGTGTGAACGATCCAAATTATTACCAATCTCGGTCATATAAAGATGTGGAGCAGTAAAGGAAAAGGTCAGCCACTAACTAGAGCTAGCCCGTACATCAAGAAATAAGGTTTGAATTAAAAAAAAAAAAAACCTTGAAGGACAAGCATGAAAGGTTTGTGTAGTGTTGAGTGCTAGCACACCCTTTAGATATAATTAGAGCTGATTTAATTCACAGCTCCTGATTAATGAATGCGTTTCATGGCATGGGCATCAGCTGGAGTGGGAACAGGCTGTGTGAAATGCAGAAGTGGCTAATTACAAAACACGAATGCTAATAAGCAGAACTGGCCAGGGGGTGAAAAGTTGATCGAGTTGGATGAGTATGGGCTTCTAGGGCTAATAACGATTTTGAGAAGATCTGAGGGTGCTTTGGGTTCCATACCAATTTGCAAAAATACTGGGCACAAGAGAGAGGAAAAATATCACCTGTTCGAAGTGTACATGCAGGCGTCTGGCTGGCTGCTTTGTCAAATTGCAACTGGGGTGTTTTGGGGTTGATGTATCCCCCGTACAATGTAGGGGGATACTATGGATTTGCGTCGGTTGCACGTACACCGCTACTGCGTCCGCAGACACTTGCTTGTTAAACGCTCTAAAACTTGCAATTCTTATTTGATTTCTTTCAAACTTTCACAGCACAGTTATATGGGTTAGGGCCCAACGCCTATCGAAAACGGTGATGATATCTTGAAACTCTCGACTCTGATGGGCGTTTTTGTACGGAAATGTTTTGTCCGGGTGGCGTTTTGGCCATTTTCCTTCAAAATGACGGGGTGTACGGGGGATACACTTGCCGTTGCACAGCGCAACGGTTAAGCCTAGTTGTGTGAATGGTTCACCATTCACACAACTCAAAGTCATGAAAAGCTGATTGGTTCCAGTTTGTGAGATTGAATGAAATCCAATCGAATTGTATTTGTACGAATGTCGTAATGAGATCAGGTTGACCAGAAAATAAAATTTCTCAACCCAGAAACTTTGCATGAGGGGAAAAAAAAAAAGGCATACAAATGTGGCTTGTTGTTATTATTATAATAACTGAGTAATATGATTCTTGTAAAAAAAAATCCAGTTCATGTAAGCGGTAATCTAAATCAAACCTACAAAGAGGCGGCTTTGCTACACAACAGCTGTGCGAGCATGCGAGGCTCTGTAATTAAATATAATCTGATATTATGTGTTGCAATGGAACACTTGATTCAGGCATCAAAGCCCTTAGTTAATATAATAATAAGCTCTGGACGATGTCTGGAGACGTAAATCTCCCCTCTGAAGCAGAACTTGGCCCAAAAACAACACATTCCTTCTGATTTACAAGTGTTGGAGAGAAGCTCCAGCGATAGATGAAGTGCTCCGGGGCATCAATGCAAACTTCCTAATTCTCTCCCGCTCTTTTTTCCTCCCACCCTTTCTTTTCTTTCTGCTTCTCTCTTTCCAGTAACAGCACATTGCTCTCAGCATGGGGCTATTTATCCCTGACTGGCCTGCGTTCCCAACTGCAAATTACCCCTATGTGCAGATACCTGTGTGTGTGTGTGTGTGTGTGTGTGTGTGTGTGTGTGTGTGAGAGAGAGATTTGAAAGGCTTTTTCAGTGCACACACCCCTCCTTTAAGCGCAGGCGTGGAGAAATTCTCAGGCCTCCTTTGCACTATGTGACGATCAGGATCATAAGAAATTCTGCATGTCCACAGATCTCAGCGTGTCTCAACAGAAGAACTTTTCTTTGTTTCTCAGGATTTTGGATTATTAAAAACCGACGATGTTCTAGTTTTATTTGCATTTTAATTTAACTTGAACTAAGAGTGTGATGATATAGTGGTGTATAGGAGAGGCTTCACCAGTTCAGTCTCAATAACTGCTATAAGGATAAACCAGCGAATTGATACGTGTCACTAACCAGCGAATCAACACGTGTCACTCACCAGCGAATTGACACGTGCCACTCACCAGCGAATTGACACGTGCCACTCACCAGCAAATCGACACGTCACTAACCAGCGAATCGACACGTGTCACTAACCAGCGAATTGACACGTGTCACTAGCCAGCGAATTGACACGTGTCACTAACCAGCGAATCGACACGTGTCACTAGCCAGCGAATCGACACGTGTCACTAATCAGCGAATTGACACGTGTCACTAGCCAGCAAATCGACACGTCACTAACCAGCGAATTGACACGTGCCACTCACCAGCAAATCGACACGTCACTAACCAGCGAATTGACACGTGCCACTCACCAGCAAATCGACACATGTCACTAACCAGCGAATCGACACATGTCACTAACCAGCGAATTGACACGTCACTAGCCAGCAAATCGACACGTGTCACTAACCAGCGAATCGACACGTCACTAACCAGCGAATCGACACGTGTCACTAACCAGCGAATCTACACATGTCAATAACCAGCAAATCGACACGTGTCACTAACCAGCGAATCGATACGTCACTATCCAGTGAACTAATACATGCCATGAAACAGTGAATCGATATGTGTCATGAACCAATGAATCAACACGTGTCTTCAACCAGCAAATCGACACGTTTCACTAACCAGCAAATCGACACGTCACTAACCAGCGAATTGACACATGTCACTAACCAGCAAATCAGCACGTGTCACTAACCAGCAAATCAGCACGTGTCACTAACCAGCAAATCGGCACTTGTCACTAACCAGCAAATCGACACGTGCCACTAACCAGCGAATCAACACGTCACTAACCAGCAAATCGACACGTCACTAACCAGCAAATCGATACGTGTCACTAACCAGCAAATCAAAACGTGTCACTAACCAGCGAATCGACACGTCACTAACCAGCAAATCGATATGTCACTAACCAGTGAATCGACATGTCATTAACGAGCAAATCGATACATATCATTAACTAGTGAATCGACATGTGTCACTATCCAACGAATCGATACGTGTCACTATCCAACGAATCGATACGTGTCACTATCCAACGAATCGATACGTGTCACTATCCAACGAATTGATACGTGTCACTAACCAGCGAATCGATACGTCACTATCCAGTGAACTAATACATGCCATGAAACAGTGAATCGATATGT
>JAPEKN010000005.1:42937065-42947878 GCA_028877435.1 Cathorops dasycephalus
TGCATGTTCTCCCCGTGGGTTTCCTCCGGGTGCTCCGGTTTCCCCCACAGTCCAAAGACATGCAGGTTAGGTTAACTCTAAATTGCCCGTAGGTGTGAATGAGAGTGTGAATGGTTGTCTGTGTCGGCCCTGTGATGACCTGGTGACTTGTCCCGGCTTGCCTGCGACCCTGTAGGACAGGATAAAGCGGCTAGAGATGTGAGGTTTTTTTTTTTTTGTAGAACCCTCCAAGAGGAGTTTCCTTTCACAAAGAAAGCAAGAACCAACCAATTCAAGTATGAGAAACTTTTTTTTTTTTAAGTGTACCTAACCTTTAGATTTAAACGCATCTAGACCAAGCCAAAGTCAATACACGTCTCGATGTGGAATCTGCAGCTTTTGTTTGCGTCACTATTTGCACCAGGATCATAAAAGTGCGCCGTTCATCAGTTATTAACACACGCACGCGCGAGACAAATCAGTGTGTGGGGCATGCGCGCCTCGCGTTATTTCATCAACACTATGCTTTAAATGCCGTTTGCGCACGTGCCCACGTGCACGTGCCCGGTGTTGCAGAGCGTTAATGCTCATCTCCTGCAGTTCACTGTGGCGGCAGTTGATCCCGCTTTGACCACAGCATCAATCAGGACGCTTTTGTGCGCGCGCTAATTGGGATCCAGTCCGGGTTTTAGTGTCTCGTGTGTGTGGTGGTGTGATTCTCCTTCATAGTGTCTGGATAAAGAAAGACTAGTCGGTCAGCCATGTGGATGCGTCTGGTGAACAGCTGAGTGTGTGTGTGTGTGAGAGAGAGCGCGCGAGCTGTGTGTGTGCGCGCGCGCGCATATGAAAGAGAGTGAGTGTGTGTGTGTGCGTGCGCGCGCGCGTGTGTGTGTGTGAAAAAAGGAAGCTGAGTGTGTAAGCGGTGAACTCGGTGATTTCCTCGCCTCGAACTACCGCGCCGTTTCTCAAACATTTCGGAGTTGATCACGCGGTGAAACGGAAGACGAGGAAGGAGCTCCGCGGTGTGCATGCGCGCGCGCGTGCGTGTGTTTTGTTCACCAGAGGCGAGTGTTTGAGGGAAGCGAGTTGGGTCTTTTGTTGAGCGCGTGAGCCTCTTTCCCATCCGCATGTAGGATAAAGTGGCTGCGCGAGACCGTTCCGCTCCGCGCGCGCGCGCTTGGATTCTGGCCCAGCCTGAGGAGTTTTGGGCTTCATTTTTTTTTTTCCGTCAGAGGAGGAAAAAACAAAACACAACAACGGGGATTATTTACGGTCCGGAGTGGTTTCGAAGCTGTCTATCGGAACTTGGAGACCACCAGACTGGCGGGGTGAGTACTTCAGAGAGGGAGAGAGAGAGGAGGGAGGGAAGGAAGGTGAAGAGGGGATACTGAGGGAATGTTAGCTTGGTTGCTAACTTGAAAGCACGAGCTCCACTCGAATCAACTTTTCACGTTTTAACGCAAAGGAAACGAGCTTTGAGTGTCTGAGTGCAAATGTTCCTGTGTGTCTTCTGCTTTAAAGAGAGCTTTCTGAAAGCAGATAACCCTTTAAGGGTTTCCACAGGAAGACAAACTAAAGCAAGAGAGAACTGTTGTACAGTAGAGTTAACCTTTTAACCTTTTCAACAGGCCTGTATTAGCAGTTCTGTAGAAACCCTTCAAGGTTTGTTTTTTCTTCTTTTCTTTTTTTCCATCTCCAAAAGGTTCCTGTGCCAGAAGATATACAGGAGCAAGTAGAAAAAGTTAAACAAACAACATTCAATTCTTTCTTTGGAAAACGTTTTTGTAAATGAAACCCAGAAAGACAAAACAACTTCACTGTTCTGCTTTTAACCTGTGAAATTAGGTTTGTTTTGGTCACTGTACAGTTGTTTGAACTATTTATAAAAGATTATGCTTTAAAATAAATAAATAAAGTTTTGGATGGTTTTGTTTGGGTTCTTTGTGAAGTTTACAGCTTTCTAAACACACTTCACTTTGGGACCCTTGTAAGGAAACTTTCCTTGTTCTTAGAAAATCTGTAAGTGTTCCCATAATAGGACAAAAAAAACCCACGTCACACTATTTTTGGTAATTACTTAGTAATAGACATACAGTTTAAGGTCATGCGCTGTGCTGTGCTGTTATTGACCTTTCAGGTGTATTTGGGTGACATTTTTGATGTATAAAGGTTCTTTGTGGTGTTCCAAGTTTTTTAGAGAGAGTCTGCTTGGATCTGTTTATAAGGAGATTCTTCTTGGAAGATTTTACATTTACAGAAACACTGTTGTTAGAACAATGGGCCAAAAACCAAACAATTCTTCACAATTTAGTAGTAGTATGTAATAAAAGGTCATGTGCTTCACCATCATCGTCATAAGGGTGTATGGGTTACAGTTCACTGGAAAAGGGTTTCTCTGTGTGTGTGTGTGTGTGTGTGTGTGTGTGTGTGTGTGCGCGCGCGCGCACGCAGCTTTCTAGAGATTCCACTTGGGACCTTTTCTAAGGAAAGCTGCCGCTTTTACATCTACTTTGAGCTCCCAAAACGGGACCAAAAGCACAAAGTATTTATTATGCATGCGTGAAGTTAGTTACTGAGAGATGATGGTTTAAAAATCACATGCTTCATCATGATTGTAATCAGATTTATCTGTCCCCAGTGATATCAGATGACTAATTATAAGAAAAAAACCACAAAACTCCTACTCAGTGCAACTGGCATGTTTTTGATGAGCATTCATATCACTCACTCGCCCTCCCCCATGCACTGCCTTCCAGCGATTGGAAGTGATGAGTTAGAGTCATTTGTTTACTGCAAACCCAAGGGTTTTTTGATGGACTTGCTTGTCCAGTTGGAGGCTGCTGAGGACAACCAAGTCAGCTTTACTTCCCCTGAGCTGAATAAACCACATTGAACCCTGGCCTACGATGGCCTGTGTGAGATTAGTCAAGCCTATGGTAGCGTGGGTGGTGTTTAAAAAAAGAAAAAAAAAGGCAAGAGGATGGGTGGTGGTTGAGAAGGCTAATCTTAAGCAGTATTTGTTTCACAGTTGGCCTTATCTGATATCAGTCTACAAGTCCTGTGTGTGAGGGGGAAGTGTCTCGTTTTCTTTTTCCTCCTGTAATCACTGTTTTATCAGCCATACTTGGTTTGCATGTCATCTAGACTCTAGGGAGTTTTCTATTGTTTTGTTGTTTTTTCTTTTCCCTTTTACACACTACGTGCTATGTAATATACTCAATACACTTTTTCTCTCCTATTCATAAAAAGGTCTAGTTATAAAGTCTTATGATGTCATTCTGGAAGGGTTTTTCAGACTAAACTGAAACCATGTGAGTTGCCACAGTGGACCTTTAGAAAATCTGTTTTAAAAGATGTTCATGTTGTATAACTTGAGTACATCTTGAAAGATGGCGGTCTTCATGATAAAGTAACCCTAAGATGTTGCTATCCATCCCAAGTGTTCTCCTGAGTGGATTTTTTTTCCCTGACTAAATAAAACGTAAAGAAATCAAGCACCACAATCGAAATGAATGGCTGTGTTTTTTTTTTTTTAAGATCGAAATCAGATTAATCTTGGAACAAAAATAGTTTTGTCTTTTACTCTCACATGTGAATTATTAGCAAGAGAGGAAATATAACATGTTGCGAACTCTTATTGGGCACTATTTGGGTTATTTATGCAATAATGACTGTTTATTAGACAGCCTCGTTATATCTTTGACCTCAGTATGCATTCATCATGAATGAGGTTTGTGTAAGAGTTACAAAGACAAATATTTTTCCATCATCTGATAACCGTTGTGTTGGTTATGCATAGATCAAAGAATTGATGGTAGTTGCTTACTTTCAGAGATATGCTCAGCGCTGGAACACTTTGGTGGGAGTTCCTACAGAGTACATTGTCAAAGCATGAGTCAGAGTGATGAGTAAAAGATAAGTGCTTTGGAGGAGGGAATTTCTGTAAACATCTGGACAGAAAAGAAGTTACTAAACTGTACCCCTGCTTGTCATTTTGGTGGTATCCTCAAGGTTGTACCTTTTTGACCTGGGAAAGTGTGTATAAAATACCTTACTAAAATCTATGTGTAGTACCTTAAATCATCATTAACTTGTACTGTGTTCACGTTACCATGTAAAAGGTGCAAAAGATGAATGTAACACCCCAGTGACGAGGAAAAGTTTTTCAGGGAGTGTAGGTAATCGTAAGTCATATGCAGAATATTTCACTCTAATCCTTCAGCTTATGGAGTATAGTGAGTTTGTGAACTCTGTTATTCTTACTTTTGATGATAGCCCTGAGGTAAAAAGGAGTTGGATCTAGAGAACACTCTCCCACAGAGGAACCAGAGCAAGGCACAGCATGTTTTCATTGTCTTGTATTACTCTGAAAGAAACCTTGTTCAGTTTCTTCAAATCTATAAGCATCACTCGAGTATTACGAGTTCTGAGCATTGATCATTTGAACTCTTGAACATGTACATTGAAGTGTTTAACACAAACAGTGCGATATGGAAATGACTATAACATCTGGTCAAGTAAAAAAACTGGTGCTACTGATTTTACGGTGCAGGAGTGTTTTAGATGTGTGGGATGTGTGAGTAAATATCTGTAGGGTGCTTTTTCTTTTGGCTTTCATAATGACAAACCTAGTGTTTTCAGGGCTTTTTTTTTTCTCTCTCGTCCCTCCTAGCTTCAGTATGAAACCGGATTTGCTGGCTTTTTTTTTTTTTTTTGAGAAACCACCGAGTTTCTGTGTCACTGCATTTAAGGATCTCCCCAGAGGTCAACCAGCAGTTTACTTGCACTGAATAATTGAATTAGCAAGTCGCTGCCTTTCTGAAGTCAGTGCACAGTTGTGCTGAGGTCGAATTTGTTTACGTCTGGCAGTGAGGTGCAGGGAAAACGGTGTGACTCCAAAGTGGTGTAGAGATCTTTAGCTAATCATAGTACCATGTGGCTTCGTTTTCAGAGTGTGGGCATCTGATTAACTGTGTTGTCCCTGTTTCTGAAGGCAAGCGGAGAAATCCTGGTAAATGTTTAATGCATAGATGTACATTAACATGATCTGGTTCATTGCCGCTACCAGTAAAAATATCATGTGCTTCTTAAAGGGCTAAACCCATTGTTAAGCAGAAAGTGATAATGAATCTGTTAATTTAGAACGTAGACTGTCAATCTGTAAACACTTAGTCGTGGTTTAAAGATGACCCGAGTGTCAGGTCTAAGATTATTCAGACATGGCACTAAAAGTCAAGTTTCTGATCAGTGGAATGTATCCTGATCATTCTGTACTCAAGCATCAAGCAAACTTTTGGATCAAATGGCGTTTGTGCTGCAAACAGGCTTTCCTTTCCAAACTGGAGTGTCTGATAGGACTCAGGGAGGTGTGTTATTTAATCTGCTGGCGTGGTAGAAGCGACTCTCTGCCTGCACGTCTCCCTGAGAGCCAATGGCACGGTGCAGCTCTTTAATGCTAGGCTTAATGAATTTCTCGAAAGACCAGGAGTAATTAATGACATGTTGCAGCCTCCTCACGCCACTGTTGTCTCGTGGATTCTCTCCGTTCAATGCCATCAAACCAAGAATTCAGCCTGTTTTGAAGGACAGCAGATTTTTAGCTGTTGGGGATAGATTTGCGGGGGTGTTTTCGCTTTCATGGTTTATTTACTGTATACGTGCATGCTTGGTGTGCAAAAATCTTCATGCTCTATTAAAAGGTAGCCTGCCTTGGAAAGCGCAAAGCACCTAAATGAGTGCTTAATTGTGTCCCTGTATGGAGTGTGTGCTTTGTTTA
The DNA here is from genome assembly GCA_028877435.1 of Cathorops dasycephalus. Classification (NCBI taxonomy): domain Eukaryota; kingdom Metazoa; phylum Chordata; class Actinopteri; order Siluriformes; family Ariidae; genus Cathorops; species Cathorops dasycephalus. The sequence continues at coordinate 42,942,821 of JAPEKN010000005.1, forward strand.
CAAGAATGTAAGCTCCTTCTTGGCACCTCAGCTGTAACAATAGATACAGTAACTACAAACGCTTGCTCATTGCCTGGGAGACAGGACACAGGTCAGACCACAAACGAGACAGGCTGGAGAGAGGTGTGAATTCCAGCTGCGTGGAGACGGATCAAGTTATGAATCCAGAATCGGTCCGGATCGATCCTGAATGAGATTTTAAAACAGAAAAGCTGCATTTCTGTGTGGAGTGTAAATCGTCACAGCTTGTTGATGAGGAACAGTTGGGGTAATTGAAGCTGATATTTTTAATAAGGCCTGAAGCAGTTTAGCCCCCCCCCCCCATTTGCAATAGGAAGGGGGGAATCGAGACATGTTTATTCAGCATAGTGAAGGCAATAAAGAGGAGCTGAGCTGTCGCAGGCACTGCTTTCTCCCCTCAAAAGTTAATAGCATTAAAGGCAAGTGTGAACAAATCAGTTGCCAGAGTGCCTGGGACAAGCAGATTTCACATCTGGGTTATTAGTTTTTAATTTGTACATGGCCTGGAGGACAAGGAGTCACCAGCCAGATAAAATCCTGCATACGACTTCTCAGAAGTCAGAACTGTCGTTTTTGACCTCTGTGTTCAAGCCAACAAAGGTGACTGTGATGAGTGGTGTATATTCACCTCCTCAAACAGCAAACTGTATAAATGTTTTAGATTGAACACCAAATTCTTGTATATACAGTATAGCTCCTTTATAGATGCTACTATTTATCCCCGAAGGGGGATTACGTCATGGCGAAATCCTTCCCAGAAAGGGTTCTCGCCTTCTGAAATCAACTCCTCTCACAATTTTTGGAGGAATTTTGCAAAACTTGGCAAAAGGGCAGTGATGCGCATATTGCAGTTTTGTCTGCAATATATTGCAGCGGGGGGATATTGTGCTCTCAGAGCACTCCTCTTTTTTTTTTTTAAATATAAAACTGTTGATGCTGTGACAGCCCATGATGATTCGACATCACTTGCTGAACGAGTCGAGGAGATGGAATAGGAATTGCGAATTGAAGGGGTTTTCTTTGGGTTTTTCCTAGTTGGAGGTTATAAATTACAAGTTGTGCTTTTTGGTTGAAACTTAAGTTTTTATGTTTAATGTGCTCGATCTATTGATCGATTGCAGAGTTGCGTGCTTTATAGCACAAGCTACTTATTCAAAAAATAGAGAGAGAAAATAAATACTCTAGCCAGACTTAAATATCTTTAGCATCCAGTGTAATGACGGAACACATCTTCTATCTGAAACGTTGGACAGTGAGGGCACGATATTCTGTTAGTCTGTATTAACACACTTGACTAGCTAACAATCTTAACTCAGATTATTGCATTACATTAGCTCCTGGTTCTTCGGCAAGTCTGTTAAGTTTCTGGAGAACTGAAACATGGGACCGGGCTGCACACTGGAGCTTTTATTTGCTTATAAATTTCTGATTTGTCTGTTTGAATTTGTTGCCTCTTTATAGACAGTCAGCCCTATCCACAGTTTTTATTAGGCTGTAGTAAAGACTTTTTTAAAAAAAAGCCTTGTAATGATAATCTGCTCCGAGTTGCTTCGATCTCAAGCTGTTCAAACATCACATAAACAGCTCATAATGTTTTTTTCATTTTTGTATTTGCAACATTTCTAGTCTGTTTTCCAACAGCCGAGCACATTTGAATCCTTCACCTTCAGTTTTAAGATAAAAGCACCTGGAAAGCATTTTTCTGTTTTTAGTGTTAAAAAGAGAGAGAGATGACAGGTCTGAAAGTTTGAGAGGTGCCCTGTTGAAACGCTTGTAGCTCCGAATCCTGTTTTAGTGAGTAAACATTTCATGTAAGCGCACCACGGCTTTATTTATGCATTAAATCTGCTGTTAGTGCTGCATTATACATTAGGCCGTAAATAATGCAGGAGAGCGTCCTCAATGATTACTGGCATGCTGTGAATAGTGCATTTACTAATCATTTGCTCATTGATCTTTGCTGTGCGCTAATGCTAACTAGTTTTGGGGGCACTTTTCCTGGCGCATGAAGGGTTTTTTTAAAAAAAATTTTTATTCGAGGTCAAATACAGGGACTGCAGAACCCATTTTATTTAATTATTTTTCAGTGTGGAATGAGCTGGCAATTATAATAGAGGTAAGATGTCCCCCTCCCCCCCCCTCCCCCTTGTCCTTTGGTGAGAAGTGAGACGACGATTGCAATCAGATCAGCTTCTGCAAATGGAACAGCTTGATCCTCTCAGAGGTCACCCATATAATTATCGTCACACAGCATTAACTAGTTTTGCCTTTCACTCTTGCAGTTAGCGACCTCTGTTTTAACCCATACATCTGAGCAGAAATCATGAGGCCTCCTGGCACCTTGGGTTTGATCTACTTCATTTGTCATTTCATACGTTGGAATAATTAGAGCGGCGGTGTGCTATGCCCTGGGGAGCGCTAAAGCTTACGACCTTTCTGCTCCCATAGAGATGAGGCTTGAGATGAAGCAGCCTGGAGAGGAAGTTGTTATTAAGAAAATAATGGCTTTGACAAGTTCAGGATTAAATTGTAAACAAGCAACGTGATGGATCAGTACTTGGCGAGGTAATTGATTTCAGTGTCTTTGCTGAGCTGCAGTAGCTGGCTTTAATTAACGAGATTGAGGTTAATACCACTTTGATTCTCCAGGCCTTTCGTGTTTGTGTGCTTTTGTTCACCGGGACCTGAATTTAACCTCCAGCATCTGTGTGGAGATTTTCTTCAACTTGACGTATACTTTACATCTGCATGGGTACATTTTGAATCTACAGCATGCCTCTGTATTAGATGTGTGTTTTTAATACTCCAAATATCCATGTCTATATCTGGATTTAAACCTCAACAGTTCCTCGATCTCCGCTACGTCACTCGAGTGCAAAAAAGATTTTTTTTTTTTCCCCCCATTCCTGTACACAGAGGTGATTTTTTTTAAATTTTTTTGTTTGCAACTGCCTGGGTTATTATCTAACAACTTGAATTTCCCAAAATGATATCAAATTGTTCACGTAATTTAAACCACCTTGACCAGGCAGTCACAAAGGTTGAATAAGTGAATACTGTAAATGAATCAGACTGCACTGAGCCCTCATATGCCCTTTGTTTGTCCTGTGAGGTTCATATCTAACCACATGCTCACACCCACACGAAAGTCAAAAACCAGAAATCCCAGTCCTGATCTACACCTCCAGACTCAAACCAGATGCCTTGTGAACATCTCTGGCAAGCTTTTTTTTTTTTTGGGGGGGGAAGCACATCTCCTCCTATAAATATGTATTTGTATCTATTTATTACACATTCTGTCATTGCACGTATTCGGTTTTATCTCTAATCTATAAAATCCTTTCTGTTATTGCGAGTACAGAGGAGGGGAGGCGGGGGTGCCACATGTGGAGATTTGGAAGAGGCTCGGCAGGTCTGTGCTTTTATCGAGTGGCTTCATTATCACAAAAACGAAAATCATACTCTATTGTGGTAATACACCGCTCACCCACTCGAGCTGCCATTTACCTCAGCGGTGCAGTAGAGCATTTGCATTTTCACTTGATAGGGTGTTCCCTCAGGGCTAGTGGAGAGGGTTTAGTGACCATTGAAAGCTACCAGGCTTGTGCTTATCAAATTTCAACCAGCTTGTGAGTAGTAGCTGCTTAGCTGTAAAGTGTGTGTGTGTGTGTAAGAGGGAGGGAGGGGAAAAAAAATGAGAACGAGAGTGTGACACGCAGTGATCTAAACACACTGAGACTGGATTACTGTAAGCAGGTTAGTAGAGTTTTATAGCACTTTTTTTAGGATTGTATAACAGGATGTAGTAATAAAGCTTAAGTTATTCACTGTGGCTCTAAATAACATTTTCACCAAAGAGTCAGCTCTTCACTAGATCTCTGCATTGTGTGCTTTTGAGCTCTCACCTCACAGGCTCCCCCCACCCAAGCGCTGGAATTCAGCCGACTGGCTTCGAGCCGTTCCCTGCCAAGCCTAAAAAAAGAGACGTTTTTGTTCTCTGTCCAAGAATACCTGTGCAGTACAGTAGGTCAACCCTAGGAGCTTTTTGAAGCGTACTGAGTTCACTGGAGCTGCATTCACACCCAACAGTAGCCACCCACAAGGTTAAAGCACAAAACTGTTTCATCATTCTCCACTTTGCGATGCCAGATTCTTTCTCGAACACAAGCAGCAGATACAACAGTAGTGGTGCTTCTTAAAATCATGTTTGATTAGGGATAATTTCCATGTCAGCATATCTGTTTTGCTTTCAGACTGAGCTGGGGAAAGCACGTGAGGGGGGGGAAGGGTGTGGACTATTTCATAAATAAAGGAAGCATGGTTTTGATGATGTGCGTAATATCGCTATTGTCTGGATGCAAATTTCTTTTGACTGTTAACTGGTGAGAAATCCTCAGTGTGAGAGCAAAGAAAGACCTCCACAGAAACCTTCACATGAGTGATGAACCTGTTCCTAATAAACCCGTTACCAGTACACGTCACGTCCGCATGTAATAGACAAAAATAATCATGTCATGACCCTCAGCATTTCTACAATACATAACATGTATAGGTTTGCATTAGGGCTGAACTATATGGACAAAATTCATGCCAGATATCTCTATACGATATGACTACGGCGTGAAGTGAAAGGAATTCTAGATCTATTCATTGAGTCAAAATGTTTGACTCACCAACAAGGGTTGATTCACCCTGAAGTGTGGCTCGTTTAGTTTCCAAACGTTGCTATTCTCATCTCATTATCTCTGCTTTTTCTTTTTTCAGAAACTGAACAAAGATTATAGTATTTTCGATACCAGTTATCATTCTTCTTTGCCGAAAAAATTGTGAAATATTATTTGTGAATGTTACCAGATAATTCGGCTCACCAATAAGAGCCGACTCACCAACAAGAGTCGATTCACTAGTAAGAGTTGATTCTTTCAAATGGCTCCTTCATATGTCAGCTATTGTTCTTTGTGAGTCTGATCATTTGGCTTCCGAAGAAGAACCAACTCACCAAGAGGAGTCGATTCACCAGTAAGAGCTGATTCTTTC
>JAPEKN010000005.1:55751854-55766888 GCA_028877435.1 Cathorops dasycephalus
ACCTTAACGGGCCAACCATTGAGCACCCCAATGACTCTCTAGGCCATTCACAACCAGCCCCCAGTGAGACACACCTAAAGGATGACTCTATGACACCTTAGATGGATCATCCATGAAAGTATAAATACCTTTACTATTCCCTACCAGTCAGACAGAACTGAAGAAGCCTTTCCGATGAGAGGTGAAACATCTTCAAGAATCTTCAAGCAAGTCCAGTTGCTCTCTTTTACCACCTACAAGGTCACTGATGATGTTTCAGGCTCAAGACATGCAACGCCTTGGTACAATGTCCTGAATGGAGGGAAGAGAAGTCCCGCTGATTTTTTCTGCTGTCCTCCCCACTCTCCTCACATTCTTCCAGTCAGAGGCACTGCAGCCTCCACACCACACAGATGCAGCTGGTTAGAACGCTCTCTATGGTGCTTCTGTAGAATGTAATGAGGATGAGCGGGGGCAGGTGGGCTCTTCTCATCCTATGCAGGAAGTGCAGACATTGCTGTGCCTTCTTGACCAGTGATGCGGTGTTCACAGACCAGGTGAAGTTATCTGTGATGTGCACCCCCAGGAACTTGGTGCTATTGACCACCTCTACGGCTGTGTTGTTGAGAAGTGGAGCGTAGCTGGGTTGTTTTTTCCTGAAGTCAACAATGATCTGTTTTGTCCATGTTCAGGATCAGGTTGTTTTCCCTGCACCAGCCCACCAGCTGCTCCACCTCTTCTCTATAGGCCAGGTTGTTATCGTCTCTGATGAGGCCCACCACTGTTGTGTAGTCTGCAAACTTCACAATGTGGTTGCTGGTAGCCCTGGGGACACAGTCGTGTGCCATCAGAGTGAACAGCAGAGGGCTCAGGATACAGCCCTGAGTGGTGCCTGTGCTGAGGGTGATGACACTGGAGGTGTTCTGTCCGACCTGCACTGACTGGTCTTTCAGTGAAGAAGTCCAGCAGCCAGTTGCATAGGGGGGTGTTGAAGCCAAGGGGACCCAGTTTGTTCACCAGATACTGTGGAATGATAGTACTGAACACTGAACTGAAGTCCAGGAACAGCACCTGCACATGAGTGTTCTTCTTCTCCAGGTGCGCAAGGCTCAGGTGAGGAGTAGAGGAGATGGTGTTTTCAGTGGAGCGGTTTGGCCGGTAGGCAAACTGGAAGAGGTTGAATGTGGGAGGGAGCCTGTAGGTGATGTACTCCTTTACCAGCCTCTCAAAGCACTTCATCATAATGGGAGTGAGTGCGACAGGCCGGTAGCCATTGAGTGATGTGATATGAGGTTTTTTTGGCACTGGGATGATGGTGGCAGTCTTGAAACATGATGGGACTTTGGCTTGATCCAGTGAGGTGTTGAAGATGTCTGTTAGAACATGAGCCAGCTGGTCTGCACATTCCCTGAGCACCTGACCAGAAATATTATCGGGGCCTGGGGCCTTTAGTGTGTTGACTCTCCTCAGAGTCCTCTGCGCCTCTGCTGTATCAAGACAGAGTGCCTTTTTGGAGAACCATCCTAGGAATCCTAACACCACAGTGTGGATTGCAGAACCACACAGAGGATCCTAATTATCCTAAAACCACATTGAGGATTCTGTAACTTCTCTGAGGATCTTAGAACCACCCTGAGTGCCATCCGAGGGATCCTAAAACCATTGTAAGGATTCTAGAATCAGTCTGAGGATCCTAAAACTGCAAAAGCAATCTTCAAACAACACTGAATACTCTAGAACCATCTTGGGAATCTTATAATTGCAAACAGGAATCTAGAACTGCACTGAAAACCCTGAGATCACACTAAAATTTCAACACCTGCATTGAGGAACCTAGAATTGCATGGAGGATCCAAAACCTCAACCTAGCAGTCCTGAGGATCCAAGAACCCCACTGAAAATCCTAGCACTGCACTAAGAATCCTAGAACAGCATGGATGATCCTGAGCTGCTTTGATGACTCTAGAACTGCACTGAGAGGCATAGAACTGCATCAAGGTTCCAAGGATGACAATGAGTGTCCGAGAACTGCACAGAGGATCCTAGAATTGCATTGAGGATCCAGAAACCACACTGGGGATTCTAGAACTACACTGAGGATCCTAAACCTCCACTGAGGACCCTAGAACTGCACCAAGGATCCTAGAACTGTATTGAGGATGATAAAACTACACTGAGTGTCCAAGAACTGCACAGAGGATCCTAGAACTGCATTGAGGATCCAGAAATCACACTGGGGATCCTAGAACTACACTGAGGATCCTAGAACTGCATAAAATTTCTTAAACTGCACCAAAGATCCCAGCACTCAGCAGTGAGGATCCTAGAACTGCACTGTGGATCATAAAACTACACTGAATGTCTTAGAACTGTATGAGGGATCCTAGAACAACATTGAGGATCCAGAAACTATGCTGGGGATCCTAGAACTACACTGAGGATCCTAGAACTACACTGAGGATCCTAAAAGAGCACCAAGTGTCCGAGAACTGCACTGAGGATCCTGGAGCCAATTTGAGGATCCACAGACCACACTGAAGTTCCTATAGTCACCCTAAGGACCTTAGAACTCTCCTGTAGATCGTTGACATTGAGAATTCTCAGATATTTTATGGATGAATTTAACATTCTGATATAAACATGGCTGGAAGCACACAGTACCAGCATGTTAAAGCATCAGTATGTGTGTGGAAATGTAATTATAGTTCTTCTTCCTCGAGAGTCCCATAGTAACTTAATGGCCAGTGAACCTCAAAAATAACAGTGTAATGTCCTGGTAATATGAACTGTTCTACATGATCTGGAAAAGAGCTGCCATGATGTATCAGTACTAGTGTCTGCTGTGATTATTACATCTGATATTTTCACATCAACAGTACATTAATGGAACACTGAAGAGCATAATAGTAATGGAACAGCTTATGGGACTGTTATGCTACCAAACATCTTCCTTGGGCAGAAAGGATGGCAGGTTTTTATGACTGAAACCAGGATCTGAGATAAACTAGTAGTATCTGCTATTTGTTATCACCCAGATGAGGATTGGGTCCCTGCTCAACTAAGGGTCCTGGCCAAAAGTTCTTGGGCTTAAGTTCCTTGACTGAAAATTTTCAGCTATAGTTCCTTATCTAACATTTCTGGTTTAAAGTTCTGGGGCTTACGTTCCTTTGCTAAATTTCCTCAGGAATAGTTCCTGATCTGAAGTTCCTGGATTAAAGTTACATAGTTGACATTTTTCAATTGTATCTCCTGATAGATCCTTGGCTAAAGGGCTAAGGTGTAAATTACTGGGTTAAAGTTCCTCAAATAAAAGTCCTGGCATAAAGTTCTTGAGTTTAATTGCCTTCACTGAAATTCCTCAGCTGTAGTTTCTAATCAAAAGTTCCTAAGCTAAAGTCCTTGACATTCAGTTTCTTGGCTGAACATTTTTAGCTACAGTCCCTGATTTAAATTTCCTGGGCGAAAGTTCAGAGGTGCAAATTAAAAAAAAAAAAAAAGTTCCTCAACTGAAGGTCCTGGGTGAAAGTTCTGGGGCTTAAGTTCCTTGGCTAAAATTCCTCAGCTGTAGTTCCTGAGTATGGCATGGTGGTGTAGTGGTTAGCATTGTTGCCTCATGGCAAAAATGTTCTGGGTTCAAGTCCAGTGGCCAACTGGTGCCTTTCTGTGTGGAATTTGCATGTTTTCACATGGGTTTCCTCCAGGCCTTTGGACTTTCCACAGTCCAAAGACATGCAGTTAGATTAACTGGCTACTCTAAATTGCCCATAGGTGTGAATGATTGAGAGGAGAAAACTTCTAATAATCCAGTAGAAGGCAACAGGAAACCACTACTGTGGTTGTCCCTAGAAACTCTGATGGAAGTCAGAGTGGCCATGCCAAATAGATTTATAGTTCCTGTTCTGAATTTCCTGGGCTAAAGTTTTGAGGTGCAAGTTACTGGACTAGCTGAGTTAAGTTCCTGGGTTAAAACTCTTTGGCTAAATTTCCTAAAACCACTATTTAATGCTAATCAGTACATGCTACATGATCACGTTTGCAATAGGTTGATCAAATAGTACTCATACATCACAGCAGAAGTAGCGTGGGAGGAAAGGACCTTGAGAGTTACACCGGCACATTTTCCAGATCGCTGTATCTTTACGACCTTGACATTCAACAATGTTCTCAGGACAGTCGAGTTGTTGTTTGGCTAAACGCCGCTGCGCTTCACATCAACGAGTTTACCATCTTTCAGCACTCCTGCTCACATGTGCTACTTTAAAAATGACCTTCTAATGTCGGCACATTCTTCATTCGTGTAGAAAAAATGGTGCTATGGCAAAATGAAAACTATACAAAATTATTTATAAATGATCTGATAAAACATCAGAAATAAATGAAAAAGGAAAAAAAATGAGATTAAATCGTATAGAAGAACTCCTAATGTCTGGCATAAAGCCATTCTAAACTAGCAGCAGCAGTGATATTACAACATGGTGTGATAAAACAAACTTTCACTCTTTCTTTGCTACCACACACACACACACACACACACATACAAGCTCTGATCTGACATAATTCCATCATGTCCACACACACAGCTCCCAAACGTATATTACACACATGTGAATTATTTAAAGGAGTTTAAATAAAGGAAGTCCTAAGGTGAGGTGTAATTGCACATAATAAGTGAGAGACTGATGTCACGTCTGCACCTGCTCGTACTCAAGACTCTACTTCCCAGAGTTCGCAGCAGCCTTCAAATATGACCCCCATGGGCTACAACAACCATCCTGCACCTCACCGCTCTCAGTCTCCAGAGTACTGATTATCACACACACCTATTCCCGATCACAACCTCATTCAGAATATCAGAACTGATATTCTGGTTATTGACCTAGTTTGTACTTTGGTTTTTGCTCTTTGTCTCTACTTCTGATATCCTGTTTGTGCCTCGCCTGACCATTGCCTGTTTGTTGACTCTGCCTTCCATTATCAATTTGGATTTGCCTGCCAGCCTTGCCTCAATAAACTTGCTGCTGTTTTTACATCTGTCTGTCGCTTGCATTCCTGACAGGTTACCATTATCATGGATGTAACAGAGGAGAGCAGGCATGCTTCCTTGTCTGCACAGTGGCATCTCCTAGGAGAACAACAGCAATATCCGGGTGAAATGGATGCCCACATTACCCAACTTACCACTGCTGTTTTGTAGGCACTTCTAGTGCACCTTGTGCTGGTTATAAGATTAAGCATGCTTATCCCCATCCTGAAAAGTTCTCAGGAGAAGTGTGGGAGTGCAAGGGATTTCTGCTACAATGTTCTCTGATTTTCACTGCCCAAACAGGGACCACTGACCAGCAGAAAACAGCCCAGTTTATCAATTTTCTCACTGGAAAAGCACTCAAGTGGGCAACTGCCATGTGGAAGAAGGGTAGCAAGCTGACAACCTCCTACAAGCACTTTGTTGAACTATTTCACCAAATATCCAACCACAGCCCTGAAGGAGTGGAGGTTGGTGAATACTTGCTTGCAGTCAAGCAGGGGAAGAGACAAGTTATGGAGTATGCACTGGAATTTTGCACGCTCGCAGCTGGAAGTGGATGGAATGAGATGCTCGCAAAGTGGCATTTCATCAAGGTCTCAACCCTAAAGTTCTCACTGAACTGTTGGGATGAACAAGCCTCCTTAGACTCCCTTATTGACATGTCCAACTGACTCAACAATTTGTTCAGAAATCGACCAGCACTGCAAAACCCCATGTCTCACCCACCTGTCACAGAGGTCCCAGAACATCTCCTGCACCAGAATGGCTCACTCTGAATGCAAGCAAAGGCACAGAGAGGGGCCTTGCTTCTATTATGGGGACTCCACAGACTGTGTTTCATGCTGCCCTTTATGTTCAAGAGGATCAAGGGCTTCTATCATGGCTGAGAGAGCTCCAAACACTCTGAGCTGGCTGTCAGTGAGTCCATCTAATTATCTCTCATTTAAGTCATTTTAGCTTGATGTGCAGATAAGGCTCTCAAAATCAGTCCATGTTCTCTCCACCCTGATAGATTCTGGAGCCATGGGAAACTTCATGGACAGTGAGACTGCGTGGAGACTCCAAGTGCCCATGCAAACACTCCACCAGCCCTTAAGCATCAGGGCCATTGATGGTGGGCCTGTGGGTGAGGGGTTCATCACAACACCCACCAACCCCCTCGCACTTCAAGACAGTGCCTTGCACTTTGAGACAGTCTCATTTCTGACCACCAAAACCAAGAACCAGGCCATCATTTTGGGATTCTTGTGGTTACAACAACATGATCCTCAGATTTTCTGGCAGGACAGAGAGATTCTGCAGTGGCCCATGTCTTGTATACAAAATTGTCTCTGTCTCCCTAAGCTCACAGTTGCATCCACTACAGTGAAGAACCTTGAAGTCACCACCACCTCTCACATCCCTGAATGTTACCAGGTCCACATGGAGGTCTTCAGTAAGGGTAACATGGGCTCCCTCCTCATCATCCCTATGACTGCCATAGACCTCCTTCCTGGCACCATGCTTCCCCGCTGCTGAATCTACCCACTTGCCATCTCTGAGCAAAAGGTTATAGAGGACTATGAGCAGGAGGCTCTGCAACAGGGGTACATCTGCCCCTCTACATTGCCTGCATCTGCTGGATTCTGCTTCATGGATAAGAAAGTAGGGGGTTTTAGTCCATGCGTTGACTACAGAGGGCTTAATTAAATCACTGTGTAACACCCCTACCCATTGCCTTTAGTTCCCTCAGCCCTGGAACAATGCTGTCCAGCCAAGGTATTTGCCAAACTGGACCTTCATAGCATGTACAATTTGGTGCACATCTGAGAGGGTGATGAGTGGAAGAGTTTTTAGCACCACCTCTGGTGACTACAAATACAGCGTCTTGACATATGGGCTATCTTGCGCACCAAGCATCTTCCAGTGCCTCATAAATGATGTACTGATGGACCTGCTCAGCAAGTTTGTGATTACATATACTGATGATATTCTCATCTATCCTTCTGACCAAGAAAGCCATGAAAAGCATGTCAAGAAAGTGCTACCTAGATGACTAGCCAACCACCTGAAAGCAGCTCTCAGAATCTGTCCATGTTCTCTCTGCCCTGATAGATTCTGGAGCCATGAGAAATGTCATGGACAGTGAGACCACACAGAAACTCCAAGTGCTCATGGAAACTCTCCAACAGCCCATAAGCATCAGGGCCATCGATGGTGAGTCCATTGGAGAAGGGTTCATCATGACACACAGAAGGAGGAATGATGGATCATGAGAAAGTTGCTACAGTTACCATGTGGCTGACTCCCACCACTGTCAAAGAGCTCCAACAGATTCTGGGATTCGCCTATTTTTCCTGGCAATTCATCAGGGGTTTCAGCTCAATTGCTGCCCCACCCACTGCCCTGCTCAAGAAAGGTTCTAAGCACCTCCAGTGGAACCTTGAGGCAGAAAAAGCCTTCACTCAACTCAAGACAGCCTTCATGTCTGCTCCCATCCTCAAAAACCCTGATCCCTGACTCCTGAGTCTGGAGTCAGAGCTGTATTATTACAATGTTTCAGTGAAGAGCCCAAGTTACACCCTGTGGTGTTCTTCTCCAAGAAACTCACCCCTGATGAACAGAATTATGATATTGGTAACTGGGAGCTATTGGCCATAAAATTGGTGCTGGTGGCGACACTGGCTGGAAGGAGCATCCTATCCTTGTACCATCTACACTGACCACAAGAATCTGGAGTACCTCAAGTCTGAAAAAATGCTAAACCCTCATCAAGCCCACTGGGCCCTGTTCTTCACACATTTTCAGTTCACCATAGCTGACAGGCCTGGCTCCAAAAACACTAAAGCTGATTCTCCATCCTGTATCTACCCATCCACAGCTCCAGCCCAGGATCCAGAACCCATTATGCCTCCAGCCTGCTTTATCACCACCCTAACCTGGGAGATATACAGAGAACTTGCTCAGACCTGACCTTTTCACACTCCTGATAACTGCCCCACCAACCTCAACTATGTCCCACCATACCTCTGAGGAGAGCTGATCACTTGGGCACACACTACTCCTGCAATTGGACACCCAGGCAGCCAATGTACATACATATCAGCTGCTGAAAACCAAGTACTGGTGTCCAAACAAACATTACTGTGTGGAATATTACTGTGTGGAATAACAATACTGTGTGGAATATTACTGTGTGGGATAACAATACTGTGTGGGATATCCTACTTAAGGCTGGCACCCCACCCAAAGTTGTAAGCATCATTTGAAGCTTTCACAATTGCATGCATGTCTGAGCCTCCATTAGTGGTGAACAAACCAAACCATTTGAGATATCTACTGGTCTGAGGCAGGGCTGTGTCCTGGCACCAACCCTATTCATCCTATTCTTCTAATATGTTCTCCATCATGCCCACAAGTCTATGGTAGGCTTTGGGGTTGACATACACCACAACATGGGTGGCAACCTCTTCAATCTATGCCACCTCAAATCTAAGTCTCGAATAACATCAAGGCTTAGTGACTGCCTATATGTTGACAATGTGGCATTGTGCACCACCACCACCCAGGACTCCCTTCAAAGTGCAGTAACAGCACTGGACATCTCTTGTACTGCATGGGGACTAAATATCAGCAAACCCAACACTGAGGTCATGCACATTTAATGTTCAGATCCTGCTTTGACCCTGCTCAATGATTTCCAACTTAAAAGAGCATGCAGCTTCACATACCTTGGAGGAGAACTTACACATGATGGTGAGTTTATGCCAGAAATAAGGAAGAGGATCAGCTGTGTTAGGTTATCCAGCTTTTATCCATAGCGACATACAACATACCCAGAACAGCCTGGGGAACAGTTGGGGATTTGATGCCTTACTCAAGGGCACTTCAGCCATTCCTGCTGGTCCAGGGAATCAAACCGGCAACCTTTTGGTCCCAAAGTTGCTTCTCTAATCATTAGGCCATGACTTCTCTCATTCATGCCATTACCCACACCACAATGTCCCTGGTACCACATTGCTATTGATTTCATCACTAATCTTCCCAAGTCTCAAAGCAATGGAGTAATCATAGTTATTATTGACTGCTTCTCTAAATCGTTGCAGTTCATCCTTCTACCCTGTCTTCTCACAGTACCAGAAACAACAGAGTTAATCTTCTCCCATGTCTTCTGTTACTTTGGCATCCCCAAAGACATAGTTAGCAATTGGGGCCCCCAGTTCATGTCACAGGTCTGGACCAAGTTCATGGACAAAATGGGGGTTTCAGCGAGCCTAACTTCTGGCTACCATCCCCAATCTAATGGCCAAGTGGAAAGGGCCAAATCAAGATAATGACTCTGCCTTTGCTTATTGATTTGGATTTGTCTGGCAGCCTTGCCTCAATAAACTCTCTGCTGTTTTTACATCCATCTGTCGCCTACATTCCGGACAACTGAGAGAAATATGACACATTCTTGGAAATGTTTTGGCCATTTCTGGTTGCCTGATAGTTTGCACAATATCACTTTGATAATATGTACTTTTTAGAAGGTGTTTAAAAATTATGAGCAGTATGAGTTTCATACATTCATACTAGAAAATAATTCAAGTCCCACATGATAAAGTGCTTACTCTTAAAAAAAATTGGATGTGACTGGCTTATGTAGCTGATTCTTCTTCATTTAATTCATGTCAGTTTCTCCACAGACTTCTGTTCATCCACGCACTTCTGCTACTCTATTCATGTCTGTGACTCCACACACGTCTATTAACCCACATGTCTGTTACTCTACACACTTCTATTAATCCAAACACCTTTGTTATTCCACACTCTTCTTATACTCCTTTTTCCAAAGAAAGAAAAAAATGGTATAAAAGGTGAGAATTAAATGTAAAAAGTATACTGTGTCCAGGGTAACATACAGCAGGGAAAATAAGTATTGAATGTGTCAACATTTTTCTCAGTAAATATATTTCTGATGGGGCGACTGACATGAAATTTTCACCAGCTGTCGGTAACAACCCAAGTAATTCATATATACAAAGAAATCAAAACATACATGTCCATAAATTAAGTGTAAAAAGTGGAATGACACAAGGAATAAGTATTGAACATGCTTACTGAAATTTATTTAATACTTAGTAGAAGACCCTTTTCAATTGGATTCAAGTCCAGTGATTGGCTGGGCCATTCTAGCAACTTTATTTTCTTTCTCTGAAACTAGTTGAGAGTTTCCTTGGCTGTGTGCTTGGGATCACTGTCTTGCTGAAATGTCCACCCTCATTTTATCTTCAACATCCTGGTAGATGACAGCAGGTTCTTATCAAGAATGTCTCGGTATTTCTCCATTCATCCTTCCTTCAATTATATGAAGTCTGCCAGTACCATATGCTGAAAAAACAGCCCAACACCATGATGTTCTCACCTCCAAACGTCACTGGTGGCATGGTGTTTTTGGGGTGATGTGCAGTGCTATTTCTTCTCCAAACATGGTGTGTGTGCTATGACATCCAAAGAGTTCAATTTTGATCTCATCTGACCAGACTATATTCTCCCAGTATTTCATAGGCTTGTCCAAATGTTGTGCAGCAAAATTTAAACAAGCTTCAACATGCTTTTTCTTCAGCAATGGAGTCTTGCGCAGTGAGTGTGCATAGAGGCCATGGCGGTTGAGTGCATTACTTATTGTGTTCTTTGGAAAACTGTTTCCAGGTCTTTCTAAAGCTCTCAGTGAATGGTCCTTGGCTCTTGGACAACTCTTCTGATTATTCTTTTGACTCCTCTGTCAGAAATTTCGCAAGGAGCACCTGGTCATGGCTGGTTTATGGTGAAATTATGCTCTTTCTACTTCCAGGTAATGGCCCCAATGGTGCTCACTGGAGCGTTCAGAAGTTTAGAAATATGTCTGTAACCAATGCCATCAGTATGTTGTGCAACAATAAGGTTGCAAAGGTCTTGAGAGAGCTCTTTGCTTTTACTCATCATGAGATGCTTCTTGTGTGACACATTGGTAATGAGAAACCTTTTTATAGGCCATCAGTTAGGACTAAACCGGCTGATATTAATTTGCACAGATAGTGACAGGATTGCTTTTTAAATACTAACAGATTTCAGCTGGTTTCTTGGCTTTCTATGCCTTTTTGCACTTCCTTTTCTTTATGTGTTCAATACTGTGTAATAAAGTGGAATGCCACTTTATTACACTTAATTTATGGACATGTATGTTTTGATTTCTGTGTGAATTACTTGGGTTGTTACCGACATCTGGTGAAAATTTCATGTCAACAGCCCCATCAGAAATATATTTACTGAGAAAAAGGTTGATGCATTCAATGCTTATTTTCCCCGCTGTATATTTCAATCTCTCACCACACAACCCACTGTATATGAATTTGAATATTACCAAAATATTTTTACCAAACAACTCCATATTTTACTCAAACCAAAGCATATTCATCAGTAGTCATTTTTCATGCGCTACAAACTAAATTTTAAAAGGGTGCATGAGTCTTTACCTAACTGGTTTACTCATCACTGAGTGATGTCATGGTTCATTTCTTTCGTTGGTCTCGTCTGTTTCCTTGTACTTGCCATCTGTCTCTTACCAGCTCTCTCTGTAGCCTCTCTCACTTGTCAATTTGGACATTAATCCCCAGCTCTTTCAGTGTTGGAACTGCATCCACCAGAGTTTCAAACATCTTCTCTCCTGTGTCTGTAGTCATCCTGAGTTGTACCAGATAGGGGCACTTGGCGCATATCCCTTTTCCCTTCAGTTGTTTAATGACCTGGCACACCTGTTCTTTTGCAGATACGGGGAATAATCATGGTCAAAGTATATCTGTTTCCCTTGAAATGTAACTCCTTGTACCCATGCAAGCTGCAGCACATGTTCTTTAACTGTGAAGTCCAGAAAGCATATGATGATTGAGCAGTGTCTCCCAATTTAGCCATCAGGGATCTGTGTGCTGTCTCCAGGGCAGTTGCTGGGCCCCCTGAAAGAATATCGATGTGGGCCTCCCTCTACCCCATTCATTGCCACCTTCAGTTTTCTTGTTTTTCAGTGTTCTTGGTACCTGGTTTAATACACCCAATTTGTTTCCTTTTTTACGATTAAAGACTTAATAAATCAGAGTAGTATTATGTAAATTATGTATTATTAGTCGTCTTATTCTCATTTCACTGATTTGCAACACGTTATTACACCTCTGATTGCAAATACATTTTCAATTAACCACTCAACAAATAGGTAGTGGGTATTTTATTGTATTTAACAATCAAGCACTGATATGCAACTAAAACAAAGTGTCCTGGCTCAAGATAGTCCACAGGGTGGAGCCCAAGGCAAATATGTAACATTTAACTTAAATGTGCAAGTAAAACAAAGAGCACATGGAATATGTTGCTGTAAAACAAATATCAAAAACAACGACCTCAACCTCAAGCCTCATCTAGTCTCGATTAAAGTTTAAACTGGCGTGTTTGTTCACTGTAAGTCTCATCAGAAAGCCCAACGCCGGGCCTTTTTGTTTGCAAATTCGCTGATGGTTTTTTTAGGCCATCACAGGAAAATAACATGCATGGCACACAGTATATTGCCCTTGCGCTTTCACTGTACATTAGCCAGTCTCTCTTCTGTTTTTCCCGTCCATTTGTTGACTTTGTATACTCTAAATACTCTGGAAATTTCCTTCCATCTGAATCCTTTGGCATTATCAAGGTCAGGTCTCTCTGAGTGGCTGTGGCGAGCTTTTTGACAATTATTTTACGATCGTGGTCTGTGAGCTTCTCTGGCCATAATCCTGGGTCGCATTTTAAATATTCTTCCTCCTTGTTCTCTCTTTCCTGTCTTTCTGTAGGCCTACTTCCTGTGCTCTGACTGTCTTCAGCAGTTTCATGACTGCTTTGATCTGCTTCACAATTCCCCTCACTATCTGAAGTAGCCTTGCTTTGGGAACTTGGGCCTGGCTCTGTCAACAGCAACAGTGACGTAAATTGAGCTATAAAAAATGTATTTTGGTATTGATTATACAGTATATTTGAAATAGCCAAGGTGTTGATTAATGTCTTCGTCACTGCCAGTGGTACAGCAGTTCACTAATAAACCAAAACAGCCAACCAGTGTCTACATCACTCACTCACCATCAAAGGCTGTGGGGTCAAAATCTGATGAAGCAGCCACTGCTGATTCTGGAGCAGCAGAGCATAAAGGTTTATCGTTCCATTGTATTGTAAACATTAAATGTTATGTTTCATGGAAAAACTGATGCAGAACTAACCTATTCTTGGACAAAATCTAAATGGGCTTCTTAGTGCCATACTGTAGCTCGAGGCGGACAGCTTCACATATTTTTAAAAATAATTTTTTACTTTGTTGTTGTCAGCTATTATGGTGTCTTTTATTTTATATTGCTTTGAAAACAAACAACAACAAATCTTTGAACATTTAACTTTTTTGTATTTAGGCTATTCAAATGTCCCACTAATAACACATTTTACAAGACCACATTGAACACATCATGATAACGTATCTGACCTTCGTCTGATGCTCATAATTACTGAGTAGAACTTGAATGCGTCATAATAGAATTCAGTGCAGCCTCTGAGTGGCGCATAATGGAGCACTGTCCGACAGTGATATGTGTGAAACATTAAGTCATTGTAGTAGCCCCTAAATTAATAACGTTCAGTTACAGCTACTCTAGGAACCGTTGCTCTACAATGAACTTTTTTTTATTGAACTGGCGACCAGAGTGTAGCACGGCCAGATGACAACTAACGTAGGCACCTGCGCCCCGTCAAAGGTAGCCTAATACAGACATTAAATGAATTAACAAGTAGGCTAATTGTTTCAGCCGCCCTCGGTAGTTTTACTCTCACCATTCTTAGAAAAAAAGTTTTGGATGTCCTGGGCCCCTGCTCTGCTGCTCCTACTCCTGGCCTCCTTCTCAACTCTTTTCTGGTGTCCAGACTTGTGCTTTTTGGGGGCCATCCTAACCCTGCTGGAGTTCGCTCGTGGCGCGAGTCGCGCCCACTTAATTCCGATGAGGAAGAACGAACTACGGTGTGGACCAAACCATTTTTTTAAGGGGCAACGGGGTTATTGAAATTCGTATGAATATATATTAGTTAAGTGTATGCATAATAATTTTGTCATAGAGGCTACTGGGGGGCTATGTGTGGGCCCTAGCGAACTGTGGGCCCTTATAATTGTCATCACCTTTCCCCTCTATGCGACGGCGCTGCCTCATGTCATCTGAGGGAGTTTTTCCTTGCCACCATCGCCACAGGCGTGCTCATTGGGGATAGATTAGGAATAAATTATCTCATGTTTTAAGTCGTTCAAATTCTGTAAAGCTGCTCTGCGACAATGTTTATTGTTCAAAGCGCTATACAAATAAACTTGACTTGACTTGTTCGCAAAAAATTGACAATACAATAACCAAGTTTTGTGCAGAAGGTCTTGTTCTTTCAAATAAAACAATCAGAACTGAAATCCATTGAGAATTGAGGTAGGTGATACGATTTAACTGAAAATAAACAAAGTTGTAAACAAATTGTTTACAACAAGAAAATCACCAAACAAATGACCAAGTTTTGTTCCCCAAGGGAAGGTCGACCCAAAACATCGATGAGACCTGGAATCAGCTGAGAACTGCGAGAGGAGATACAATTCTAATGAGAAGTCCCAAAACTTAAGGTGACCTAATTAGCAGTTGATTAGCAAAAAATATCAATACAATGACCAAATTTTGTGTAGAAGGTCTCGTTCTTTCAAATGAAACAATCAGAGCTGACATCCATTGAGAACTGAGGGAGGAGATACAATTTAACTGAAAATAAACAAAGTTGTAAACAAATTATTTACAACAGGAAAGTCAACAAACAAACGACCAAGTTTTGTTCCTCAAGGGAAGGTCGACCCAAAACATCGATCAGACCTGGAATCAGATGAGAAATGAGAGAGGAGATAAAAATTCTAATGAGAGGCCTGGAAAATTCATTCTTTTGGCTTAATTAGTAACTTTTTAGCAAAAAAATTGACAAAACAACAACCAAGTTTTGTGCGGA
>JAPEKN010000006.1:2709206-2719830 GCA_028877435.1 Cathorops dasycephalus
AGGTGCTTGATTTTATACACCTGTGGCCATGGAAGTGATTGGAACACCTGATTCCGATAATTTGGATGGGTGAGCAAATACTTCTGGCAATATAGTGTACCATCAGAAAGTTTGCTATGGGATAGATCCTTACACACTAACAAAGAAGGGTTTTTCCAACGAGTTGGAAAATTATCCATCTGTTGAGTTCCCCGACATCTCAAAGTACCTGATGCTGCTGGTAGACATCATCCAACACGGACACACAGATGAAAACCTGGAAGAGCATGGAGGAGAACAACCTTTTCATGTGTCTGGGTTAAAGATCTGGGAATCAGGACACTACAAGATAAATCCTGTATCGTTTTTGCCCGGGTAAGGAGGAATTTCTGGGCTTTTTGTACGCGTCTTTGGGATGGACACTACAAGTTTTAGTATCAGACGTAAACAAACCACAGCTGCTCGATTCTCAATCCTCCCTGCTCTTCTCTTCCAGCTAAATAAATCAATTGTTCATAAAGAGCCACAGAAACCCCTTTAAAGACGTGGGGATTGGTCAAACAGGACGGAGAAGTTATCACAGCTTGCTGTAACCGCATGGCTGGGGAAGCGGTGTCGTGCTGTTAACTCGCTCGTGAGCTCTGCTTGTGTGTTTATGTCGATCCTCTCAATTATCTTCTCTCTATTTCAGTGTCGGAGCCCAATCAAGGGTCCCGTAACCCTACCCGGGGTCGTGGCGGCTCCGCTTGAGTGAGTGTTTCACCAGACTTCTCCACTGTGTGCAGTCTTGGGCAATTCTTAGTGTTTCTGCAAAGGACTTCTTGGTCCATTCACTGATGTCGTCTGCCCACTCTTTTCTCCGTCTGCCCCGCCTCCTTGCTCCATTGACTTCCTTGAAGGACAGTCCATGCGATCTCGTTATGCGTCCATACCAATTTAACTTTCTTCTTCGCATGTGTTGTTTGATGGTTTGATCATGGTGCTTGAGAAAAGTCAATGATTTGCGAATCCAAACGAAATAAATCAGCGGAATTTAAAAACCTTTCAAAAAGTGATCAGTGCAAACTTGAGCATTCTTCGACTCGGCAGTGAAAGTTTCAAGAGCCACCTTTCTTGTCGTCTTTTAGTAAAATCCTTTGCTCCTTCACCCTTCACAGAGAACCTGGAAGAAACTTCCATCAGTTTCACGGTTTGTTTGATTCAAGCAGTGCAACACAACGCAAGCGTAGGGCATTTTAACGACTAGCGAGGCGCCCCAGCGATACTAACGCTTTGTGAATAGTGAGCTCAGCTGACCACCACTTCCTGTCTCGCATATCTAATGAGGCGGATGCGACATCAGATGGAACCCACCGTTATAGCTGTCTATCGCTATATTCGCTCCATTATAAACCAGTTCTCATGTCATTCATTCATTCTAATAGCATGAAACAAATAACTGAGTGACGGAGGCACACAGGGAACAGGAAGCACAGTGTGTGTGTGTGTGTGTGTTATGGCGGACGTTTAAACTGGTTGTATGTGACCTGTGTAAGACCTGCCCTGGAGGACTGTACATGGCCGTGCTCTGGCTCCTGCTTCATCCTGGCAGCTCATCAAGCGCCAAAAACGACACACACACACACACACACACACACACACCCCAAGCCCTGTCTCACTTCACCTGAATGTCTGTGTCACATCTGAATTCACCATCAATATCCCCAAATGCACAAAAACAGGATTTTTAGCCACTTAATTGGGGACTGGTGTGTGTGCAGAAGGCCGAAGCACTGAGGACTCTGTCGTCCAGATCTCACGTCCTGCTGGAGGGGATTAGCTCATGTTCAGTGAGTCATGATCAATACAGAACTCCAAAAAACAGTAAGTGAATAAACAGAACAGACTTTAACCAAGTGCTCAGAAGGAAATCAGTTTAATTATTTATCCATGCATGGCTGCATTTCTTTTTATTACACTGCTCTGTGTGTGTGTGTGTGTGTGTGTGTGTGTGTGTGTGAGAGAGAGAGAGACAGACATGAGGGAAAGAGAGAGACATGGGGAGAGAGAGACAGAGAGAGACATTGGGAGATAGGGACAGACATGGGGGAGAGAGACATGGGGGAGAGAGACACAGGGACAGAGAGACAGACAGACATGGGGAGAGAGAGGGACATGGGGGAAAGAGAGACAGAGACATGGGAGAGAGAGAGGGACACTGGGGAGAGAGACAGACATGGGGAGAAAGAGAGGGACAGAGAGACAGACATGGGGAGAGAGAGACATTGGGGAGAGAGAGAGAGAGAGAGAGAGATGGGGAGAAAGAGAGGGACAGAGACATGGGGGAGAGAGACAGACATGAGAGAGAGACAGACAGACATGAGGAGAGAGAGGGACAGAGAGACAGACATGGGAGAGAGAGAGAGGGACACTGGGGAGAGAGACAGACATGGGGAGAAAGAGAGGGACAGAGAGACAGAGACATGGGGGGGAGAGAGGGACAGAGAGACAGAGACATGGGAGAGAGAGAGACATGGGGAGAAAGAGAGGAGGACAGAGAGACAGAGACATGGGAGAGAGGGACAGAGAGACAGAGACATGGGAGGGAGAGAGAGGGACACTGGGGGGAGAGAGACAGACATGGGGAGAGAGAGAGGGACAGAGAGATGGAGACATGGGGGAGAGAGAGAGACATGGGGAGAGAGAGAGACATGGGGAGGAGAGAGAGAGACATGGGGGGGAGGAGAGAGAGACATGGGGGGAGGAGAGAGAGAGACATGGGGGAGAAAGAGAGAGACATGGGGGGAGAAAGAGAGAGACATGGGTGAGAGAGAGACATGGGGGAGAGAGAGAGAGACCTGGGGAGAGAGGGAGAGACATGGGGGAGAGAGGGAGACGGGGGGAGAGAGGGAGACAGACATGGGGGGAGAGAGGGAGAGACGGGGGGAGAGAGGGAGACAGACATGGGGAGAGAGAGAGACCTGGGGGAGAGACACTTGGGGGAGAGAGAGAGAGAGACTTGGGGGGAGAGAGAGACATGGGGAGAGAGGGAGAGAGAGAGATATGAACTCAGGGTTGATGGAGCCGTGGACTCACTCACTCTGCATTCTCACTTGTGAGCTCATGGCTTTGTTTGCGTTTGGGTCTGAATTAAATCTGAGCCGAGAGGTGAGTAATGCACTGGTGGGCGGGTCTCAGTGGGTCGCAAACATCCACTGAATCACAGAGATTCATTATCATCCGAGGGCGGGTCGCTTCATTAATGCTGCACCGCCCACAGAAAGCGTTAAATGACTGCACACACCACCACTGCAGCATCACCACAGCTACAGCTGATTATTTTCCTCTAACAGCACAACTCCAAGTGTTTAATAAATAGTGATATAAAAGGAATAAAAGATCAACAATTAATGTTGTGAAACAAGTCATTTCCTGTTGTCACTTATGTTCCCTCACCGGTCCCTCTTTATTCTGTCTTGAAGCTAATAAGATGAAAAAACCCTGAAAGTTCCAGCTTCACCTCTGACTGTTCCAAAGTGCTGACACTGGAGACTCCTTCCAAAGACGTGACATCAGTCTCCTGAGAGATCACTGACTGCACACATTTTAATCCATTTATTATCAGTGGAGCATCTGCTGTACGAGTCCCTGCGAACGAGCCGTTACTATAGAAACGATAATGAATCAATAATGATTGAGTGCATGAATATAAACCTGCACTACCGTCAGAGCTGCTGTTCTCGATAATTAATCACCTTCTGATTAATCACAATGCAAACAGTGAAGTACACGAGGGTTTTATAAACAATATACTGTACATGAGAGAATATTTTCCCCGTCAGGATTGAGGAAGGAATCGGTGGCACTGCGCTGTCTCTCAGACGCTGTAGTCAATATTGAAGCCATGTGTGAATTGTGCTGTGTGTAAATGTGGAGGAGGTAGAGGAAGTGATGGAGGAGGAGCAGGAGGAGGTGAAGGACGTGAATGAGGTGGTGAAGGAAGTGAAGGTGAGGAGGTGAAGGAGGAGATGAAGGAAGTGGAGGTGGAGAAAGTGAATGAGGTGGAGTAGGTGTGGAGGAGATGGAGGTGGTGAAGGAAGAGGAAGTGGAGGACATGAAGGTGATGGAGGAGGTAGAGGTTGTGAAGGAGATGGAGGACATGGAGGAGGAGGTGAAGGACGTGAAGGATATGAAGGAGGTGGAGGAGGTGAAGGAGGAGATGGAGGAGGTGAAGGAGGAGTAAGAGGAGGTGAAAGAAGTGAAGGAGAAGGAGGTTGTGAAGGATATGAAGGAGGTGGAGGAGGAGATGGAGGAGGTGAAGGAGGAGTAAGAGGAGGTGAAGGAAGTGAAGGTGAGGAGGTGAAGGGGAGGAGGTGAAGGACGTGAAGGATGTGAAGGAAGAGGTGGAGGAGGAGATGGAGGAGGTGTTTGCTGGACCTTGGTGTAACACAGGAACACTTTACAAACTTCCTGAATGAGAGAAAAGTTTTATTTACAGCTCTTTCACAAAACATTCTGAATGTCGACTGTGAATTTACAGTGCTGGACACAAACATCCCTCTGTGTGTGTGTGTGTGTGTGTGTGTGTGTGTGTGTGTGTGTGTGTGTGTGTGTGTAACAGGAGGCACTTGTACGTAACATATTGCTGGTGCTCTTAAACACTTTTGTCAAAGACTCAAATAAAATTTGTGCGCGGTTATAAGTGAATATGTGGTTGAGTGCAAAAGTTTACACACCCCAGCCAGCGTGTCTGAATCGGGAAAAAAACCAAACCGATCGTACGATTCATCTACAAGGAAGAAAAAGAAGAGAATAAAGTGTGAGTGTTTCCTGCAACAAGCAACAATCCAAAACCTGGTTCAGTGATCAGGACTGGAGGAAGTGCTTTATTCCTCTTACACCACAACAATTCACCAACAATTTGTTATTTATTACAGTACAACATGTCCACACTTTTTACCCTTTTATAGTTACATTTAATGTTGGAGAAACGAGTTTGCTCCTGTTGTCACTTGAGTTATAGCAGCGATAAACAGTCGTTCCCTCACCAGCCTCTCTCGATTCTCTCTTATAATGAGACAAAAATCGCAGCTTGTCACGCTCATGAGAAACTGTAAAGAAGTGCAAACTCATTTCCAGCTTCACCTCTGACTGTTACACAGCGCTGACGCTGGAGACTCCTTCCAGAAACATTACATCAACTGACAGTCTCCTTCCAGAAAACCTCACTGTTGATGTGGAGCGTCTGCTGTACACGTCCCTGCGAATGAGCCGTTACTATAGAAACGATAACATTAACAACAAACGAGTGCATTAATAGAAACCTGTGATTTGCAGCTGCACTACTGTCAGAGCTGCTGTTATAGAAAACTAATCAATACCTTCTGACCAATCAGAAGCCGTGATGCATACAGTATGTGCGATAAATTCATCTATTTTGTGTCTTTATGTGCAAACCTTTGCCCAGTATTCCCACAACATTCCCATCAGCAACAACTTAAAACACCATTTGATGATGTGTGTAATCTGTAACGGGTAAATGTTCTACGGTTTCTGTTTGCATGTAAATCTTCTTCTGCTCGGAGATTTAAAATGTTCCTGAGGAAGTATTCTGAACCACACTGACACAACGCTCTCCACCACAAACGGATCCAACACGGCAAACAACGAGGATTTCTTTCTTCATCGTCCAAGTGGAGGTGTAATGTCTTGACTTTTGTCATGAAGTCATGCAGCTCTGTTTGCAGTAAATAATTTCTGGCTGAATTACATTTGTGTAAAAGTGGAACTCAGATTTGTGTGTGTTCAGGTATCAGATATCAGGCTGAATGAAAAACCCACTAAAGCCGTGTCGAGTTGAGAATCTGAATGAACATTCATGAGCTTGGAGTGAAAACTTTATGATGTGCAACAAGTCACTGAGAATTAGAACATAATTTACACAATTTACAACGTAATCTGTTGGACACACGCAGGGCTTGAGCTAAAATTTTGCAAATTTGGCTCCAGTTGTGGCAGAAACGTATGATGTACAAGTATAGAAATACTGGGGCTCTGTCTCTCTCTCACTCACACACACACACACACACACACACACACACACACACACACACACACACACACACACACACACACACACACACACACAACGAAAAAGCAAACATTTTTGTAGATTTTACAAGTAGCTGATCTCCAGTGACGTGTTCTTTTCGACAGGTTCCTCTGGTAGCGGCTTCACGTTTCCATTTTTCACACCATTCAGCAGTGCTGTGTTCAGCCCAAATCCAGGTCCTTTCCCAATCCCATCTCCTCTCGGAGAGCTCGGCTCTGAAAGCCCCGGAGCTAACGGCTTGTCGGAGAGCAAAGCTCGAGTGCACTGTGCGCTGCCGTTCCCGTTCTGAGTGATCTTGCAGATCTCGGTCATCTCCGTAACTTCCTCCCTGTCCTCCTCTTCATCCTCATCTTCATCTTCTCTGACAGCTCTGCGCAGACTCTCACGGGGCATCAGTATCTGCCTGCGCTCCTCCTGTTCCTGACGTTCCGCTGGTTCGTGGTTCTCAACCTTTCTCGACGAGCGGCACAGAGCCTTCCGGAAGCCTCGTTTGAAGTTGTCAGAGAGGAAGCTGTAGACGATGGGATTGGCACAGCTGTTAGTGTAGCACAGCACCACCACAAAGTAGTAGAAGCTCTGCAGCTCACTTGGCGGTGGAAACACAATCAGGTTGATGATGTTCAGGGCGTAGAACGGCAGCCAGCAGAAGACGAACACAGCCACTACGATCACCACCATGCGCGTGACTTTGCGCTCAGACTTGCGCCGTTTGCTCGATGTGGCATGGACCTTTTTGCTCGAACTGCGGATCTTTACCACGATGAACAGGTAGCACATGCAGATGACCAGCAGGGGGAAGAAGAACCCTACAGTGGAGGTGTAGATGATGAATGCAGCACTGCAGATGGTGCACGACTCTGGCCAGTTGATGTTGCAGGTCCCCCCATTCTCAGTCACACCAGCGAAGACCACCATTGGCAGAACCACGATAAAGGACATTGCCCACACAGAACCATTCACAGCCTTGGCTACCTGCGGTCTCCTCCACCTTGACGAGCGGATGGGGTGCACCACGGCTAGGTAGCGGTCAATACTCATCACCATCAGGCAGAAAATGCTGGTGAACTGATTGATCCCATCAACGGTCATCACCAGACGGCACATGAAGGAGCCGAAGGGCCAGGACATCATGGCGTTCTGGACAGCCAGGAACGGAAGGCTGAGCATAAACAACTCATCAGCGACAGCCAGGTTAAGGATGTAGATGTTGGTAACGGATTCCGTCTTGGAGTAGTGCAGGACGATGTGGATGACCAGAGTATTTCCACCAAGGCCGATGATGCACACGATGACGTATATGAGCGGGATGAGGACCCCAGCTACGCTGATGCCTGGCTGGATTCCAGCACCGGTTCCATTGTTGCAGTTGGATATGTTGAAGGGACACGTGTCATTTGCTTGAAAAGTCTTGTTGAAAAAACTCTCATTGAGAAAAGTCTCGTTGAAGAAGAATGTGGAGAGAGAAAGGTTGTTCCAGAGCTCTGCTGCAGCAGAGGAGTCGACTGACGAGAGGTCCATCACAGCTCCAATCTCTGATCTCTCTCACAGTGTTCAGCTCGGAGCCATTGTCCTGCAAAACAGCAGAACACAATACAAACCATTATCATTTCCCATGGAAGCAGAAGAGTGTGAGAAATGTGCATAATAACAGAACAATTTAGTGCATTGTTTCATGTGAAACTATTACATGTGTCAGAGTTTACGCTGGAGAGAGAACATGCAATAATAACACGACTCTGGGCTGCGTCCCAAAAACATCCTGCGCTAAAAATCTGCCCAGGTAGAGACGATGATGAGGCTTTTAAATCACACAGTTTTTTCCCCCAGCAGTCCAAAATGCTAATTAGGCAGCGTTTAAATGCCTGAGTTATTGTAGTCTCACTGAATCAGAAGATGTCTTTACGCTGTGCAAATACAGAGCCGGAGATGGAAAAACCAACAGAAGCCATCAAGGAGACTGAGACAATAAAGAGAATAGAAAAGAGATTGGAAGCATCGTGAGAAAGCTCAGGAGGTTAGCCGGAAATCGTGATTTGAAAAAACATAATTAAATGATAACATGCTGAGAAATCAAATATGGCGCTGGCCAATCATTCATACAGGAAATGATTAGAGAGTGAGATTGAGCACCATAAGGACATTGTTTGACCAGTGTGTGTGTGTGTGTGTGTGTGTGTGTCCAACACTCAGACAGTTTAAACACCGAGTTTTCCCACATGCTAAACCTATTCATTAACGCTTTCAGCACATCCCCATGATCCCCACGTCCTGTCAACACAGTGTGTGTCATAAATAAACACCGTGTGTGTTGCTGTTCTCGTAAAGTATGGCGTGATGAAGCAGAGTTACTCTGACCACCCTGAAGATCCTCAGCAATCTGCCTACGATTCCAATTTATTATTTATTAAATAACAAAACATCATGATTTTATTAATTTATAGTTGCATTTAATGTTTGGGAAGCAAGTTCCAGCTTCATGTCTGACTGTTACAAAGCACTGACACTGGAGACTCCTTCCAGAGACATTACAGAAATGTTTGTGTTTTTAAAGCCAGACAGAAGCAGTGAACCTGTGATCAACATCCTCTGACCAATCAGAATGCAGACAGTGGGATCATACGAAAGTATAGCAGAAGTTTTTGGTTTTTTTTAATTGAGTGATTTTACCCGTGCACGCTCTACTGATGTAAACTGGGTCATCTGGACCATAATGCACCTGCTCGAGTTCATCACTGCTGGATGTGAGGCGTCTCTCGGTGACTGATGAAGGATCTTTACTGTGCACACAGAAGCAGGTGGTGTTGCTTTTCTCTTTGAAACCTCTCTTGGAAAACAGTTGCTTTCTTCCATCCCTGTGGAACACTCACACCCGAGTCCGTGATGGAGAGAACGCTCAAGCCGAGCCTCCCTCCAGGAAACGTCCACAGAACAGAAACGATCACAAAACAATGAACTGATAAAATCCCGTGTTTCACACCTGCTTGGGAACGTGACTCGTTTTTCATTTCTGAATCCTGATTTTGTAAAAATGTGCTTCGTTATGTTTATAAAGCAGTGGCTTCCACAGGAGGTGTTGGATATAAATCACAGGTGAAAGGTGTTCGAATATAACGGCAGGTTTTCAGATGTAAATGTGAAATATTTCATCATTAATTGGAGACATTTAGTTACAAATATTCTCAATATACAAATAATATAATGGATAAATTGTGTGATTTGCATCGTTACTGGGAGTTTGATCCGATCGAGGACATTATTTTCTGGACCAACAGCAAGCCTGAGTACAGGACTTCGACTGAAATGATTGGTTTTTTTTCAATAAAATCCTCTTAGACATTGTGAAATGCTGAGTTAACGTTATAATCCTGGAAACATTCATCATCTGATAACTACCACAGCTTTTATCATGAATTACAAACACTGCATTAAAGCTGACATTTTCCTGAACCCGTCTGATCGTATCTGTGAAAGCCTGAGTGTTTCAGCCTGAATGCTCGAGTGTGTACCCTGATGGACTCTGGTGGGGTTTTGTGGGATGTGATTTCATCACAGGTCACTTTTTCAAAAGCCTTCGTCACTCATCAGCTCCTCGACTGAGCTTTTTGCATAAAGTGAAACATGAAAGCCTCGTCTTTGCTCCGTCTATCAACAAAGTACGCCGTCTCTCTGAAGACCACCACATAAAGTCGTCTTTTTTTTCTGTTCTGAAGACTGAGACTGGATTTCAGGATTCCAATCCGACTTTTCAACGTCTGATCACTTTCGCACCCGAGTTTAGTTCTGAGTTTGGGCTGCAGCTTGGACCGTACCGATTTCACACCTGACCAAATGTACTGAACGTCCTGTGCAAAACACGATCAGAACTTTTAAAAGGACCTCATCAGTCAGAATTCATCTGGTTAGAAGAACTCGGGCAAAAATGCAAAAGTAAGGAGTGTTAAATTCCAGCTGTGGTGTTTATCCTTCCTTCAGAAGCACAACGGCTGTCTGAAAGCGCTGTCACTCTCCATGCGACACCTCACTGTTTAAAACAACTGGTTCTGACAAACCAACTACGAGTATGAGTCGATAGTTTTCCCTGAAACACACCTGATTTTTGCATCCGGCACTGAATCCGGTGCATCAGCAGTAGGGAAGCAGTTCATCTCCCAACTATTTAATTCAGTTTTATTTACATATCACATTTAAGCAGAGACATTTACAACAAGCAGCTTTACAGAAATCCAGATGGAGATTGATGAACAAACCAGAGGTGAGGAAGATCTCACTGAGGAGGAACCATGAGAGGAACCAGACTGAAAAGGGAACCAGGGCTCTTCTGGGTGACTCTGTATGATTGTGATTATTAACTGTTCCAGTATACATGTGTGTAGAAGAGCAAACACAAGCAGCACGGCGTGTGTGTGTCTACAGGATGTTCAGTATGAAAAGACTGTGGGATCATCAACAGCAGATGAAGAACATACAGCTGATCATCAAACTTGTAGGTGGTAAAAGCGAGCAACTGGACTTGCTTGAAGATTCTTGAAAACGTTTCACCTCTCATCCGAAAGG
>JAPEKN010000006.1:6559276-6569572 GCA_028877435.1 Cathorops dasycephalus
ACCCTGATCTATACTTCTCCACAACTTTGTCTCTGACCTGTTTGGAGTGCTCCTTGGTTCTCATGTTGCTTGCTTAGAAGTGTTGTAGAGTCAGGGTCCTTTCAGAACATGTTGATTTATGCAGACATCATGTGACAGATTATGTGACACTTTGATTGCACATGGGTTGATCTTAATCAA
The DNA here is from genome assembly GCA_028877435.1 of Cathorops dasycephalus. Taxonomy (NCBI): domain Eukaryota; kingdom Metazoa; phylum Chordata; class Actinopteri; order Siluriformes; family Ariidae; genus Cathorops; species Cathorops dasycephalus. The sequence goes on from JAPEKN010000006.1 coordinate 6,559,457, forward strand.
CTAATGATGTGACTTATGATGTTAATTGGTTGGACCAGCTCTTATTTAGGGGTTTCATATGAAAGGGGGTGAATAACTATGCACACTTCAGATTTCATCTTAATTATTGTTTGTGTCACAGTAAAAAAGCAATCTGCACCTTTAAAGTGGTAGGCATATTGTGTAAATCAAATGGTGCTAAGCCCTCCCCCCCAAAAAAAAAAAAAAAAACCTCTTTTAGTTTCAGCTTGTAATGCAACAAAACAAGACAAACACCAAGGGGGATGAATACTTTAGCAAGACACTGTACCTGCCGGTTCACTCATGTTTTGTTAGTATGTTCCATTACTGAGACACTGTTATTTAATATAATCAAAAGATAGATGGCTGGCAATAATTTTTAGTGGTGGAGGGTGTTGCAACCTAGAGATATTTTAAACATTATACATTTCATGGAGCTGGAATAGATAAAGTAGTCTAAGGAAAATATATTTTCATTTTATTGTATTTCCTTCCATTATCTGTGGCTGCTTATCCTGTACAGGGTCATAGGCAAACTGGAGCCTATCTCAGCTGACGATGGGTGAGAGGCAGGGTACACCTTGGACAAGTCACCAGGCCATCGCAGGGCTAACACATAGAGACAAACAACCATTCACACTCATAGTCAATTTGGAGCCACAAATTAGCCTAACCTGCATGTCTTTGGACTGTGGGGGAAACCAGAGCACCCAGAGGAAACCCACACAGACATCGGGAGAACATGCAAACTCAACACAGAAAGGCCGTCATCGGCCACTAGGCTCAAACCCAGGGCCTTCTTGCTATGAGGTGACAGTGCTAACCACTACACCACCATGTGTAATAGTTAAAAAAAAAGTGCTGTTAAAAATGCTAAAATGCTTTAGAAACAGTAAGCAAAAGAATGTTTTAATTCATGAAAAGTACATGGTTAAACAAAACATCACAAGTAATTATAAAGGTTAAAAAACTGATTAAGGTAATTCATTGTGATCTACTGATCGAGTAATCTGTTATCTGCTACTCTGGTCTTCTAGACTGACAAGCATAGTGAGCTACAAGGGATAATCCGTGTTTAAAACATTTAATTAATTCCTTATGTTATTTTGGAAAAGTTCTGATTAATGTTTTATATTGTTTCCTAAAGTGCCACTTTTTCTAAGTTATTTCTTGAAAGCTAATCCTTGAATCACCTCTGGTGTTCGTTTTTTGATTGCTTACATCTGAGCTCAGACGGTAGAGGGGAAAATGGTGTTTTCGCGCGTCCATTACAACACTGGACGTGAATGAAGCAACATCGTGTCTGTGTTTTTATTTATTATTCCCCTTTACAGGTAAGAAAAGTGAACATAATCTGTTTTGTGATGTGGTTCTATGTTTGCTGTGTCTTAAGAGAAAAGTAAGAAGCAAGATACTGGCATTTGCAGTAGCTTTGAGAGCTAATAAGTTTCATTTTACTTGAATGTTACACTCGCCGTAGCTTCCTTGCTTGCTGCGTTGTGTGGCGCGACAACGTTGTTTCAAGGGTGAAGTTGTGCCGTTTGTGTGCAATGTTCGGCATTTAATGAGAATACTTGATGATAAATGTCAGCACTGTTATTTTTTCTATCTGGGTAAAGGAGTGATGATAACAGCTTCCATTTTGCGAGATACAAGTTTGGTTATGACTACTATGCATGACAGATGTGGTATATTTGCATTTATATTTGAACTGAAGCAGATGAAAACTGTGAGTTTATATTACCATACAGTTGCTGTCCATTTAAATGTACAGTTTGACAATCCTGATTTAAATCATTGTAAAGATATTTTATGTTTTCAGTTCATTTTTTTTTTAAACTGAGCAATCTTTTGAGAAGTTGTTATAACAGTTGCTGATTTGACATTAATGTAATGTTGAGAAGATTGTATATTTGTGAAAAAGTTCATTACAACACTGGACGTGAATGAAGCAACATCGTGTCTGTGTTTTTATTTATTATTCCCCTTTACAGGGGTGTAACATTTTCTGGAGGCACCGCTGGGATCGGGTGAGTGAGGTTTGACTTCTGCCAGCAATGGACGTCTCCAGTTCTCATTTGGTCCCCTTCAACTTACCCAGGCCGGCAGCATCCTGTGGCTTATACTGTGGTGGTTTGAATGTCTACAACAAAGAGCACAAGCTATCTGAGGTGAACTTCAAGTACCAGGTGCACTATTGCTATTGTTCAGCACACAAATTACTACTGCTATAGAGCACCGAGTTGTTGCCACAAGGACAATGGAGTCAATTGTGATAGAGGCATTACAGTTGGAAATACTTGAACTTTTGTGTACACTGCCAGCAGACAACCTGAAAAGGTTATGTGCCTTCCTCACTATTGCTGGAGAGAAATTTGAGCATGTGTCAGGAAAGAACAGGGTGTCATTAATCACAATGATAAGTAATCACCTGCAAAGGGAGGAGTTATAGGAACTTGAAGATGAGGGAATATCAGAGCTCCTCCTCGTAAAAGACAAGGTAACTGAGCTCCATGCCGAGGTAGCTATGATTGAGCACTCAGCTAAGCTTCAAGCAACACCAAAGGAAGAGAAAAATGAACAAGACAAGGCTCAGGTCACCACAGTCATCCACACAACGCCAGTCTCAGGCACAGGTCCAGGTCAGACCCCTCCCCTCTGGCACAAATAATTTAAAATATCAGGACAAATCGGAGAACTAGGACAAAAAGACCGCCTCACATTTTCCAGCTTAGCACGGCAGATTGAGCATGGCCTCCTTAAGGGCTTTCCTGAGACTGAGATTGTTGATGCCATCATAAGAGCCATTGTTCCAGGAATGCAGTTATGCAGTTACTTGGAGGGGAAAAGTGACCTCAAACTACCAACACTCAGAAGGATACTCCATTGTCATTGTCAAGAAACGAGTGCCACATAATTATATAAACAGCTGTTATCTGAAGCTCAGGGCATAAAGGAGACACCTCAAAACTTCCTCATCCGTGCTCGAGATCTAAGGCAGAAGATTCTGTTTGCCTCACAAGAGTCAGAGTCAGGCCTAAGAAATGATCCAGTGCTAGTACAGAACATGTTTCTTCACTCAGTGATGACTGGCCTGCAGAATGATAATATCAAACGAGATCTCCAGCCATATCTGGAACAAGCTGGTGTTTCTGATGAACTCCTGTTTGAAAAATTGAATATAGCGTGTGCTTATGAAAGTGAGAGGCAAGACAAAAGAAAAATGACAACACCACAGCGACCTGTAGCCGTTCACTCTGCTCAGTCTGACCACACTCCTGCTACAAAGAAGGAGAAAACGAACCAGTCGGGTCACGGTAAGAAACAAACTGATATTCTCTCAGAACTGCAGGAGATGAAAGCTAACATGTCTCTTTTAAAGGACCTTAAAGTTGAAGTGGCTTCCATCAAAGAGTCTATGCAGCAGCCCTCTTACCCAGACCCAGCATTACCACCAGACTGCACTCCTCACCATCTAGCATCAGTCCACCACGGGCCGCCTCAGAGACACTGGTCTGCTCCAGTCCATGCAGCACAACACTGCTATCTTCAATTCAACCAAAGGTTTGCCAACCAACACCCTCTCCCCACACCTGCACTACGCCGTAGAAGATGTTATGCTTGTGAGCAGGAAAATGTTGAAGACTGCATTCACTGCTTCAGATGTGGCAGTAATGAACACTTCGCAGCCGGTTGCAGAATGGGCAGGTCAAGTCAATCCAGAGGGCGCGCTTTAAATGGGCAAGGGTTACCCCAGCGGGGCAGGGAGTGACCACTTCATCAACAGCATCCCAACTTTGTGTACACTGTGGTGCACATGGAAGGAATGTGAGGCTGAGACAATGTGCATCATGCAAAGGTGTTATACACTGTTCCAAAGCATGTCAGCATGAACACTAGGCCGTCCACAGGAATCAATGTTTAACTGTACAATGTACAATACAATGTAATACAGTCCGAGCCACAGCACGAAAGAAAAAACAAATCAATGTTGCTCCTCTAGTTGGAAAGAAATATCTTATTGACTGCCATATCCAAGACCATCAGGTTAGAGCCTTATGGGACTCCGGCTCACAAGTGACTGTAGTGAGTGAACACTGAAAAACAGAGCACTTACCACATGTAACATTGAGGGACATTTCTGAAATCATTGACGCTAATGACACTTTAAACCTCATTGCTGCTAATGGGGAAGACATGCCATACGTCGGATGGATAGAGGTGACATTTAGATTAGCTGCAGATGGAGTTCTCACAACAGAGGTCATTGTTCCTACCCTGGTGATCAAAGGTGCCAGTCTTGCATGACCTATTATTGGCTCAAATGTTATTGGACTGATTGTTGATACTGAGCTACAGCAGAACAATGCCACTGATAAACACCAGCTAATTAAAACTGTTCAAGCAGCTTTTCCTGGCTTTGAAATGGATCATGCTAAGGGTTTTGTAGAGCAAGTTACTGCTGAACAGTGATCACATGAATATGTAGTCAAGACGACCAGAGAGCGAGTGCATGTCCCCAAACACACATCTGTAAAAGTAGACTGCAGTGTTCTGACAGCACCTTTACACAATGAGACAACACTGATTTTTGAACCGAATGTTGATCCACAGTGGCCAGAGGGCCTTGAATTCACTGATACTCTTGTGACACTGAAAAAAGGGGCAAAACCATTCATAATTGTGGGTGTGCAAAATCCAACAGACCAAGACATGGTGCTCACTGGTAGGACTGTTGTTGGGACAGTGCAGCAAGTTCATGCAGTTTATCCACTGACAATCTTCGAACGATCTTGCACCTCTCCTCCAGTAACAGTGAGTAATGTGGGAGTAAAGGAAGAACAAACCGCTTGTGGTGGGTGGGATCCCCCAGTCGATGTGAGCCATCTCAGTCCATCTGAAAGAGAAATGGTTCAACAAATGTTAAGAGAAGAGTCAGGCTCTTTCTCTACTTCTGATGACGACATTGGCTGTATTGAGAATCTGAGGCTCTCCATCTCACTGAAAGACATTGAGCCTGTGGCCAAAACTTACATCTCTGTGCCAAAACCACTCTATCAAGAGATGAAGAACTACTTACATGACCTCATCGCATAGGGTTGGGTGCACAAATCGAACTCGCCCTATGTGTCCCCAGTTGTATGTGTTTGGAAAAAAGATGGAAGCTTACGTCTGTGTATAGATTACCGTGAGTTAAATCACAAAACTGTACCAGACCATCAGCCCATTCCCAGGGTGCAGGACATTATGGATGGCCTGGGTGGCCACTCCTGGTTTTCGCTGCTGGAACAGGGGAAAGCCTACCACCAGGGGTTCATGTCGGAAAAGAGTCAGCCACTCACTGCTTTCATAACCCCTTGGGGCTTATATGAATGGATCCAAATTTCCTTTGGCCTGATGAATGCACCGGCTGCCTTCCAGCGATGCATGGAAGTGTGTCTGGAGGGGATTCGAGATCAGATTTGTATTCCATATCTTGATGATATACTTGTGTTCAGTCAGTCATTTGAAAGTCATGTTGAAAATGTCAGAACTGTGCTGCAGCGATTGAGAGAGTATGGCATAAAGTTGAAGCTGGCCAAATGTGAGATGTTTTGATGAGAGGTTCGCCATCTTGGGCGGATTGTTTCATCAGAGGGTAGGAAAATTGACCCTGCAGACACCATAGCTGTCAGAGCCCTAAAAGACAAGCGACCAACCACTGTAGGAAAATTAAGAGCCATCATGGGTCTCCTCAGTTACTATCGCCAGTACATTCAGAATTTCTCTCAAATAGCTGCCCCTCTATATGACCTCTTGAGATCCCCCCGTGATGTACGAAACAGTGACAAACATGGAACAAGAATGAGACAGATGAAAAGGAAAAACAATGGAGCGCCATCTAACCAGCCCATTACATGGACAGAAAAACATCAGCACTTGCTTGAGGAACTCTTGGATTATCTAGTGGAGCCACCAATACTTGCCTTTCCTGACTTCAGCAAACCTTTTGTCTTGCACACGGATGCCTCCAACCTGGGCCTGGGGGCAGTTTTGTATCAAGAGCAGGCAGAAAAATGCGAGTAATAGCATACGCGTCTCGGACCCTCACTGAACCCGAGAAGAACTACCATCTACATTCCGGAAAATTGGAGTTCCTTGCCCTTAAATGGGCTGTGTGTGAAAAATTCAGGGACTGTTTGATTGGCTTATCATGCACTGTGTATACGGATAATAATCCGCTCACTTATGTTTTGTTCATGGCAAAGCTAAATGCAACTGGAAGCCGGTGGATTGCTGAATTAGCGGATTTTCACCTCACTATACGATACCGGCCAGGAAGGGAAAACATTGATGCCAACAGTCTCTCGAGGATGCCAGTAGACATTGACACCATGTTGAAAAACTGCACAAAGGAATTGTCATCTCGTTCAGTACAAGCAGTAGTACAGTCAGTTGAGGACCCAAGTCCTAATCCAGCGTGGTCCATGGCTCTGTCTGCTCAGTGCAAAGATATCAAAAATTCAGAACGCCAGCCTCTCTTGCCTGCAGAGATTTGTCGAGCTCAGAAGGAAGATAAAAATATCGGCCCAGTGATTTGAGTGTCGTCAGTTAAATGAAAGACCTGATAACAAACAGTTAAAATCATTCAGTGCACAAAGTAAAATGCTGATACGTGAATGGAAAAAACTCACCTTAGATGATGATGGCATCTTGTATCGAAAAACTGCCATGCAGACACAGCTTGTTTTACCTGAAAAGTACAAGGCAATTGTTTTGAAGGAATTACATGATGATATGGGGCACCAAGGAGTTGACCAAACCACCTCACTGGTAAGAGTGAGGTGGCCTCCTATGCAACAGGACATTGAACATTATGTGGCTTGAAGCTGTTCATGTTTGAAACAAAAGAAGCCCAGCCGAGAGCTTAGAGCACCCCTAACCAACATTGTCACAACCCAGCCCTTTGAATTGGTCTCCATTGATTTTCTACATCTTGACAAGTGTGTTGGCGGGTATGAGTACATATTGGTTATCGTTGACCATTTTTCAAGATTTGCCCAAGCTTACGCTACAACCTCTAAGTCGGCGAAAATGGTAGCAGACAAACTTTTCAGTGATTACGCATTGAAATTTGGATTCCCTCAACGCATCCATCATGATCAGGGGATGAATTTCAAAACCAGCTCCTCGCACAACTGAAGCAGACCTCGGGAGTGCTTGGCTCGCGAGCAACACCATGCCACCCCAAAGGAAACGGCCAAGTCAAGCGCTTCAATCGGACACTCATACAGATGCTCAGGACACTGACAGAAAAAGAGAAATCAAACTGGAAGGACTCATTGAACAAGCTGATTTTTGCATACAACTGTACAAGATGCAAAGTCACTGGCTTTTCTCCCTTTTATCTCCTTTTTGGGTAGACCCCAAGACTGCCTGTCGACATACTCTTCCACCTGACACCAGAAACAGGTACGCCTGACCACAGAGAGTCCATGCGAAAGTGGCGAGAAGGGATGCAAGAAGCATACGAAATCACAAAGAACAGTGAAAGAAAGTCAGCTGAACGAGGCAAAAGAAACCATGATCGCAAAGTGAGAAGCTCAGAGTTGGAACCAGGAGATCGCGTTCTGGTTAGAAACTCGACACCAAGAGAAGGTACTGGCAAACTACGCAGCCATTGGGAAGAAACTATCCACAAGATTGTTCAACGAGTAAACAAGGATGCTCCAGTTTATGAGGTTGTACCGGAACAAGGAAAGGGGAGAGATAGCAGGATATTACATCACAATCTCTTGCTTCCATGTGACCATCTGCCTTTGGAAGTTCCCCTTAAAGTTGCCAAACCACAGCGGAAAAAGTTAAATCAGACAAATGAGGGAAAAACCAATACTCAGCAAGAGGATGATGGTGATGAGGACTCAAAGGATGACTGGTACTATTACCTACCTCAACAGCCTCCCCAGGATACACATCCACAGGCATGTAATGAAGAGGGAAATATTGGCCAGGCAGCAGGCTCTGAACTGACAGGAGCACATCACAAGGGAAGGGAGGAACAGGAAAGCTTGATGCAGCTGAGCGAGAATCCAGGTGGGATTGAGCTGCTGGACAGGGACGAGGCTCCAGGGGAACTGAAAATTCTTGGAGACAACCCTGTACCTCCACCTCTATCAACCCCACCACATGACAATCACAGTGAAAGTGGACAAGTACGAGAGCAGCCAAGGAGAGAACGGCGACCACCAAAGTTGTTCACCTATAATGAGCTTGGTAATCCAGTTTGCTACAGTATGGGACCTCTGGTCAGATCCATGTATAGGTTTAAACCTATGCAAAAATACAGTCCCCATCAACCAGGGACCGTGTGGCCAGATTCTTTCCAGTACCCCACATACCAACCTGTGCTCCTGCATGGGTAACCACAGACATTGACTGTTACACACATACGCGCACTCTCATGGACTTGCAAAAGCTGAGTGCCATCACATACATTCATGGACTGTGCAGAAGCTGAGTGCTGACACACACACACACACACACACACACACACACACACACACCATACGCTTATGGACTTTTGAGAAAGCAGAGTGTCAAAACACACAAACACACTCATAATGGACTGTTGAAGCAGCTTGGTCTGTCATACATGCCACATATTGCACACACACAAGGACTTTTGGTAGGCCAAATGTCTACATACGAACTGTTAGAATATCTTGATTGTATGCTATGCACCTGCCTTAATCATTTTATGTCGAGGACGACATCTTTGTTAAGGGGGAGTATGTAATAGTTAAAAAAAAGTGCTGTTAAAAATGCTAAAATGCTTTAGAAACAGTAAGCAAAAGAATGCTTTAATTCATGAAAAGTACATGGTTAAAAACAAAACATCACAAGTAATTATAAAGATTAAAAAAACTGATTAAGGTGAAATTCATTGTGATCTACTGATCGAGTGATCTGTTATCTGCTACTCTGGTCTTCTAGACTAACAAGCATAGAGTGAGCTACAAGAGCTAATCTGTGTTTAAAACATAATTAATTCCTTATGTTATTTTGGAAAAGTTCTGATTAATGTTTTATATTGTTTCCTAAAGTGCCACTTCTTCTTCTAAGTTATTTTTTGAAAGCTAATCCTCGAATCACCTCTGGTGTTCGATTTTTGATTGCTTACGTCTGAGCTCAGATGGTAGAGAGGGAAAACGGTGTTTTTACTCATCCATTACAACACTGGACGTGACTGAAGCAACATCATATCTGTGGTTTTTATTTATTATTCCCCTTTACAGGGGTGTAACATTTTCTGGAGACACTGCTGGGATCGGGTGGGTGAGGTTTTACTTCTGCCAGCAACGGACATCTCCAGTTCTCATTCGGTCCCCTTCATCTTACCCAGGCTGGCAGCATCCCGTGGCTTATACTGTGGTGGTTTGAATGTCTACAACAAAGTGCACAAGCAATCTGAGGTGAACTTCAAGTACCAGGTACGCTATTGCTATTGTTTAGCACACAAACTACTACTGCTATAGAGCACTGGGTTGTTGCCACAAGGACAATGGAGTCAATTGGGATAGAGGCATTACAGTTGGAAATACTTGAACTTTTGTGTACACTGCCAGCAGACAACCTGAAAAGGTTATGTACCTTCCTCGCTATCGCTGGAGAGAAATTTGAGCATGTGGCAGGAAAGAACAGGGCGTCATTAATCACAATGATAAGTCATCACCTGCAAAGGGAGGAGTTACAGGAACTTGAAGATGAGGGAATATCAGAGCTCCTCCTCATAAAAGACATGGTAACTGAGCTCCATGCTGAGGTAGCTATGATTGAGCACTTAGCTAAGCTTTAGGCAACACCAAAGGAAGAGAAAAATGGACAAGACAAGGCTCAGGTCACCACAATCATCCACACAATGCCAGTCTCAGGCACAGGTCCAGGTCAGAACCCTCCCCTCTGGCACAAAGAATTTAAAATATCATGACAAATCGGAGAACCAGGACAAAAAGACCACCTCACATTTTCCAGCTTAGCATGGCAGATTGAGCATGGCCTCTGTGGGAGACCGACCGGCAAGCAGAGAGAGACACAGTGTTTCCAAGTCCAAGCTTAAATTTATTCTTTTTTCTAAAA
>JAPEKN010000006.1:8753243-8764020 GCA_028877435.1 Cathorops dasycephalus
GTAAGACGCGGATTAACAGCTGCTTTTAAACTATATTTTTGTCATGAAAATAGAATGTGGATGGACACTAATGGATAATTGTGAACATCCCTGTGCACACACAAAACCTTCACCACTTGTGCTGTCCCCAATGCCTCACCTTGCACCAGGATTTGATGGATTGAGGTCTGATTAGAACCAGAATCCACCAATGCTTGATATGTCTCCCCTTGGACACTTACCGGTAAACAATATGCTCCGGCCTGATTGGGGGCAGTCTCTGGCACATTGGGGATCCAAACCACATCTCCCACCTCCATTGTGGAGCACTGACTCTGGAGATGCCCTGGCTTCCTGCAGTGTCAGCACACTAGCCCAGGCTTCCCTTCTGCACCTGCATTATGGGTGTCACTCACTTGAGGGGGAGAAGACACAGACATGGAAGAGGTAGATGGGAGGACATCACAGGTGCGACAAGCTAGCTGGGGATGAGCTGGCCCCTACCTCCATGGTGGGGGAAAGGGGCAGGGAAAGACAGTGGAGGGGAAGGGGGGAGAGAGAAGAAACAAGAAGCAGTGACCTGTCCACCTGCCATCGGAGCCACTGCCAGATGGTCCTCCACCAACTCAATGGCTTGCTCCAGCAATGCTGGGCAATGACACTGGATCCACTCCGCCGTTACTTCCAGAAGTCGAGCAATAAACTGTTCCAATGTCACCAGATCAATCGGAGTTCCGGTCGTCTGCCCTCAGCCACCACCAGCAGGTGTGTGAATGTCATCTCTTGCCTGCCATGCTTCTGTACTCCACCCACATCAGGGACATATTACAGTGGTGCAGAAAGCTGGGAGTATAGAAGGGAACCACCACATGGAGTCCTCCCCATTTAAGGATCTCATCCATGCTCTCGCTACCACCCAGCAGAATCAGCATCAAGCACTGATAGCTCTCCAAAAGGAGCAAAAACAATGCTTTGAACTGTTGGCTGAATGTGAATGGCCAGCCAACCTCCTCTAATGTCAGCGTCCGGAAGCACTGGCGATGTGGTTCCAGAAAGCGGCAACACAGTGCAGGATGGCTCTCTTCAGGTCAGCGTATACAAGCCAGCTGTCAGCAGGGAGCTGCTGCACTGCTAGCTGTGCCCCGCCAGTCAGGAGTGGGAGTAGGTGCGCCATGCGCTGCTTGAGCAGCCACCCCTATGCTTCGGCCACTTGCTCAAAGAAAGCAATAAATGCTTCCAGATAATCATGTGGGCCCATCTTCGTGAGGGTGACATAGGGAGGGTCCACTGCAGTGGCAGTTGAGGCCTCCGCCAACGCAAGCAGATGCTGGAATGCCTGGCGATCTTCCTGCTGGGCCAGCATCAAAGCATTGTTCTTGCTTCTTCCAGAGGGCAATCAGCACTTGATGCTGGTACTGCTGGGCAGTAGCAAGGGCATGGATGAGATCCTTAAATGGGGAGGACTCCATGTGGTGGTTCCCTTCCATACTCCCAGCTTTTGGCACCACTGTAACATGTCCCTGATGTGGGTGGAGTACAGAAGCATAGCAGGTGAGAGATGTTCACACACACACTTATTTTTCTTTCGCTTTTCAGCTTTAACATCTGTTTAGCCACACACACACACACACACACACACACACACACACACACACAGAGCTGTGTTTTGGTCTGGGAAGATCCCTTCTCTCTGCCTCCTGTTCTATCCTCCTCCGTCACCGCAACAAACACACACACACACACAACATTAATTGACAACAGGTGCATTGACTTTGCCATTCACTTTTCCTGGCCCCGCCCTCCATTCACAAACTGACACTAGGCCATGCCCCTGCTACCACACCATCCTACATGTCCTCCATGGAGGAGGTGGAGTCTGAGGACTCAGGGGAAGCTTCACCCATATCTCTGGCAGAGGTAACTGAGGTAGTCAAGAAGCTCCTCAGTGGCAAGGTGCCAGGGTGGATGAGATTCACCCTGAGATGCTGAAGGCTCTGGACACTGTTAGGCTGTCTTGGCTGATACGCCTATTCAGTGTCTCATTGAGGTCAGGTACATTGCTTGTGGAGTGGCAGACTGGGGTGGTGGTTCCTCTTTTCAAAAAGGGGGACCAGAGAGTGTGCTCCAATTATAGGGATATTACACTGCTCAGCCTCCCCAGGAAAGTTTATTCTGGAGTGCTGTAAAGGAGGCTCTGAATGATTGTCAAACCTCAGATTCAGGAGAAGCAATGCAGATTCCATCCTGGTCATGGAATGATGGTATTCTCAATGCAAAAGAAATGCAAAACAAAGAAACATGACCAGCTCTTTATCCTGACAGGGTTGTAGTGGGGTTCATGGGAGTATGACCAGCCAGTCTACATATGTTTGATAGATTTGGAAAAGGCTTACAAACATTTCCCCTGGGGCTCCTTTGGGGGGGCACTGTAGGAGTACAGGGTATCAGGGTCATTGATATGAGTCATCTGGTCCTTGTACAAACAAAGTATGAGCTGTGTCCATATTCTCGGCACAAAGCATGATGGACAAAAGAAAAAAAATGTTCATTCGTTTGGATCCAAGCAGGGGAAAAGTATCATTATTGTTGGTTTCTAAATGCAAAACAAAGAAACAGTTCTGGGTGCATGCGCCTCCCCTTCCGCACAATGGCATTTTACATCCTTGTGTAACTTTCTGTTAAAAGATCATAACCCAATCTAAAGCAAGAATTTAAACTCCTACCATAAAAGGGATTGTCCTTTGTCAACAGATGTGTTCTCTTTGTATATTTTCCACAGCATTTAATGGTTTTTGAAGGACAAGTGCCATTATCACTATCCTCTTCCTACATGCTACACACATATGCAAACAGCACTGGGTTCATGAATGGGTCATGAAGCTTGAACACACACAGGGCTATACTAAAAATTCCATTACATTTCCCCCTTTGTTAATTTAATTAACACCTTGTTCAAGCAAAAGATATCAAAATTAGACATCAATTCCTACACCCCAACATCTGATTTTAGCAGGAACATCATTAAATTTTGACTGGAAATGATTATACTGCTTTTTTGTGAGGCATAGACATAGTTTCAGCAATCAAATATTAAGGAAAAATCAATGCAAATAACAGATACATGTATTTGAGCTACTTATTTTAAATAATTTCTTCCTCTACAAAAGGTAGGCTATAATCTTCATCTGGCCAGTCTGGGAATTCACCTGGGCCCATTTTTACCAGGACTTGGTCTTGCAAATCTATGGCCATTATCCTTTGCATCATAGCTGACAAGTATTGCATCAAACACGGAGCACACAGACGTATCAAAACTACCATCATTATTACAGGGATGATTATGTTCACATATGTTGCCCACTGTCCAAACAAACTATATAGTCATCCCCAAGTGCCCTCTCTGTGCTCGTCTAGTCATAATTGTCTTGCCACTTCCTTCATTTGGTTGATGGTGAGTGTGATGTTACCATGTTCATCATCATTTACTGGGACATAGGTGCAGCATTCTTCTCCAACAATTGTGCAAACGCCACTTTCTTTAGCCAATATAATGTCTAACACAAGTCTCTTCTGAGTTGTAATCAATCATACTGCTGCCAGTTCTTGTTTGACCCTGTGGCAGTGGGGGCATGGCCAACTGGCAGTTTGTGAATGGAGGGTGGGGTTAGGGAAGGTAGGGAAGGCTGAGTCATTATACCTGCTGTCAATTAGTGTGTGTGTGTGTGTGTGTGTGTGTGTGTTTTGTTTGTTGCAGGGATGGAGCATAAAAGGAGAGGGAGGGCAGAGAAGAGCTGGCTCCCAACCACAACGCATGTGTGCATGTAGTGTGTGGCAGTGTGAGTGATAGTATGATTGAGTACGGCTGAAAACCTAAAATAATTACAATAAAGTGGCTGTGTGTGAACATCAACTCTCGCCTGCCATGCTTCTGTGCTCCACCCACATCAGGAACTACTACAGTGGTGCCAGAACCCAGGACGCACAGAAGGGAACCACCCCATGGAGTCTTCCCCATTCAAAGAGCTCATCCTTGCCCTCGCTACCACCCAGCAGAACCAGCATCAAGCACTGATCACCCTCCGAAAGGAACAGGAACAATACTACGAAGCCTTGATGCTGGCCCAGCAGGAAGATTGCCAGGTGTTCCGGCATCTGCTCGCATCAGCAGGAGCGTTGATCATCACTGCAGCCAGCAACTTCACAAAGATGGGCCCGGAGGATGATCCGGAAGCATTCCTCACCTTCTTTGAACAGGCAGCTGAGGCGTGGGGGTGACCAGTTGCGAAGCGTGCCTCCTCCCGCTCCTGACTGGTGAGGCACAGCAGCTCCCTGCTGACAGCCAACTGGTGTATGATGACCTGAAGAAAGTCATCCTGCAGTAGGTCAGCTGCTCCCCGGAACAACATTGCCAGTGCTTTAGGATGCTGGCATTGGAGGAGGTCAGCCAGCCATTTGCATTTGGCCAGCAACTCTGGGACGCCTGCCAGCGGTGACTGAGGGCGGAAGATTGCGATGCCAACAAGATCATTGATCTGGTGGCACTGGAACAGTTCATCTCTCAACTTCTGGAAGGAACAGGTGGAATGGGTCCAGTGTCAGCACCTGGCGTCACTGGAATGAGCTATTGAGCTGGCAAATGACCATCTGTAGGCAGCTCCAATGGCAGGCAGATGAGGCATCTCCCCTTGCTTATCTTCTCTCTCTCTCTCTCCTCTCCCCCCATCTCCTTTTCCCCTCCCCACCCTGTTCCCCTACCGCAGAGGCAGCGGCCGGCTACCCAGCCGGTCCATTGCACCCGTGGTGTCCTCCCATCTTCCCATCTCTGTGTTGTCTCCTCCTCAGGTGAGTGACTCCCATAACGCCGGTGAAGAGGGAAAGCCTGGGCCAGTGTGCTGGCGCGGCGGGAAATCAGAGCATTTCCAGAGTTGGAGTTTCGCAAGGGAGGTGGGAGCTGTGATCCGGATCCCTGATGAGCCAGAAACCACCCCCAATCAGGCCCAGATGTATCGCATATTACTAAGTGTTCAAAGAGATACATATCATGCATTGGTGGATTCCAGCTGTAACCAGACCTCAATTCACCAATGCCTGGTGCAAAGTGAGGCATTGGGGAGAGCACAAACAGTGAAGGTGTTGTGTGCACAGAGATGTTCACCATTGTCCTCTAGTGTCTGTCCATATTCTATTCCAGGGCCAAATGCATAGAATTAAGGTGGCAGTTAGCCCTCGTCTCACCCACGCGTTAATTTTGGGAACTGATTGGCCAGGGTTTAAAGAATTGATGAAACACATAATGTGAGGTGGGTCCTGCATAAATACATCACAGGAAGCTCCTGCTGTGGCATTGACTGGGGAACCTGTTGCAGAGCCATCTACATCAGCACCATGTCAGAACAATACGAGGACATGTATTGCTCCTCCCTCTGTCCGGGATTCCCTTGGGGATTTCCCATTAGAGCAGTCACAAGACGAGACTCTGCATCATGTGTTTGACCAAGTGAGAGTAATCGATGGTCAAACTCTCCAGCCAAGCGGGACACCGGCCTTCCCTTATTTTGCTGTTATTAAGGATAGGTTATACCGAGTGATGCAGGACACTCAAACAGGAGAACAGTTAACTCAATTATTAATCCCAAAGAGCCGCAGGGAACTCTTATTCCAGGCAGCTCACTTTAATCCCATGGCTGGACACTTGGGGCAGGACAAAACTCTAGCCCGAATAATGGCCCAGTTCTATTGGCCAGGGATTCTTGAGGACGTCCGTCGGTGGTGTGCGGCGTGCCATGAATGCCAATTAGTAAATCCCATGGCCACTCCAAAAGCGCCTTTGCGCCCTCTTCCTCTAATCGAGACCCCATTTGAGTGAATTGGGATGGAACTCGTCGGGCCATTAAATCGGTCAGCATGGGGACATCGCTTTATTTTAGTTCTGGTGGACTATGCAACGCGATATCCAGAAGCAGTGCCTCTCCGCAATATCTCAGCACGCAGTATTGTGAAAGTGCTCTTCCGCTTTATCTCCTGGGTCAGGATTCCGAAAGAAATCCTGACAGACCAAGACACTTCGTTTATGTCACACACACTGTGTGAACTGTATGGGTTACTGGGGATTAAGTTTATCTGCACTAGTGTCTATCACCCACAAACGGACGGCTTAGTAGAGTGATTTAACCAAACACTCAAGAACATAATCTGGAAATTTGTAACTGACGATGCACGTAACTGGGACAAGTGGCTTGAGCCCCTGTTATGTGCAGTGCGAGAGATCCCACAAGCCTCCATGGGGTTTTCTCCTTTTGAATTATTATATGGGTGTAAGCCGCATGGCATTCTGGATGTGCTACAAAAAAATTGAGGGACCTTCACCTAGCAAAAACAAAATCCAGTACGTTCTTGACCTGCATGCAAAACTCCACACCCTCACACACTTAACCCAGGATAATTTGCGGCAGGCACAAGAACATCAGAGCCGACTGTATGACAGGGGTACATGCCATAGAGAGTTCACGCTGGGAGAAAAAGTGCTCATGTTATTGCCCACATTGAGTTCTAAATTAATCGGCAAGTGGCAAAGGCCCTTCGAGGTCACATGGTGAATCGGGGACGTCAACTATGAATTGAGGCAAATGGATATGGGTGGAGCATTGCAAATTTACCACCTCAACCTTTTAAAATGCTGGAATGAGGGGGTCCCCATCGCATTGGCATGGGTAGTCCTGGAGAAGGCAGAGCTGGGGCCGGAGGTAAAAAGGATAACATCTCGAACCACTCCAATCCCTTGTGGAGACCACATCTCAATAACCCAACTCACGGAGGTAGCCAAGTTGCAAAAGGAATTTTCCAATGTGTTCTCGCTCCTTCCCGGTCATACCCACCTCAAAGAACACCACATTGAAATGCCCCCGGGGGTGGTAGTGCATAGCCACCCTTATCACTTGCCTGAACACAAGAAAAAGGTGGTTCAGGATGAACTCAAGGCCATGCTCGAAATGGGCATAATCGAGGAGTCGCACAGTGACTGGAGCAGCCCAGTGGTCCTGGTTCCCAAGACCAACAAGTCGGTCTGGTTCTGTGTGGACTATAGAAAAGTTAACGCGGTGTCTAATTTTGACACATACCCACTGCCTCGCATTGATGAGTTGCTTGATTGGTTAGGTGCTGCTCGCTTTTATTCGACACTGGATCTAACAAAGGGATATTGGCAGATCTTCTTGACTCCTCTATCCCAAGAGAAAACAGCCTTTTCCACACCCGTTGGATTACATCAATTTGTCATGCTCCCTTTTGGGTTATTTGGAGCACCTGCTATGTTCCAGTGGCTTATGGACAGGGTCCTCTGCCCTCATGCGGCCTACGCAGCTGGATATCTAGACAATATAATAACCTACAGCTATGATTGGCTGTGGCACTTGGAACACCTGAGGGCCTTTTTTAAAGTTGCTGAGGTATGCGGGCCTCACAGCTAACCCAAAAAAGTGTGCAATTGGGTGGGTGGAAGTACAGTATCTGGGGTTCCATTTGGGTCATGGGCAGGCGCATCCCTAAATTAACAAGACTGCAGCAATTGTGGCCTGCCTGAGGCCCAAGACCAAAAAGGAGGTGAAATGGTTCCTGGGGCTGGGTAGCTATTATCGTAGGTTTATACCTAATTGTTTGGATGTCACCAGCCTGCTAACTGATCTCACTAAAAACGGGGCTCCAGATCTGGTCCAGTGGATGGACCAGTGCCAACAGGCTTTCTCTGAGGTAAAAGCTGCACTATGTGGGGGGCCACTTTTGCACTCCCCTAACTTCTCTCTCCCCTTTATTTTGCTGACTGATACATTGGACAGAGGGCTGGGGGCCGTTTTGTCCCAGAGGGTGGAGGGTGAGGAGCGCCCCCATGTTGTACATCAGCCAGAAACTCTCAATGCGTGAAATCAGGTACAGCACAACCGAAGAAGAGTGTCTTGCCATCAAGTGGGCAGTCCTTGCCCTCCGATACTACCTGCTGGGGTGTCCTTTCACTCTCTGTTCAGACCACATGCCCTTCCAGTGGCTCCACCGCATGAAGGATGCCAATGCGCAGATCACCCATTGGTATCTCGCCCTCCAGCCATTTAAGTTTGAGGTGGTCCACAGGCCGAAGGTGCAGATGGTGGTGGCGGACTTCCTGTCCCATCGGGGGGGGGGAGTCAGCTTCAGGCCAGATGAGTCGGGTGGTGGGGGTATGTGGCAGTGGGGGCGTGGTCAAGTGGCAGATTGTGAATGGAGGGCGGGGTCGGGGAAGGTAAGTAGCCAAGTCATTACACCTGTTGTCAATTTGTGTGTGTGTGTGTGTGTGTGTGTGTGTGTGTGTGTCTCCTGACCACAATGCATGTTTGCATGTAGTGTGTGACAGTGTGAGTGATGGTGTTACTGAGTAAAGCTGAAAACCTAAAATAAGTACAATAAAAGAGGTTGGGTGTGACCATCAACTCTCCCCTGCCATGCTTCTGTGCTCCACCCACATCAGGAACTACTACAGACCCCTTCTAGCACTAGAGTGGTGTTGTTCACAAATGTGGCAAGTCTGTAATGCGTCACCTCCAACTGATTCCATACCTGAGCGAGGCCATACTGAGGGGGAAAAAGCATGCCAAATTTCTTCCATCTAGACTCTACTTGGTGTTCAGGAGGTGGGAAGTCTTCATCACTGTTTGACCTTCTTCATTGCAATGAAGCTCAGTAAACATGGATGGTCATTGGAATTTTGAGTTGAGTAAAGTCACATACACCAGTCCACCTATGTGGCAGGTAATAATATGTTCATTTTCCATATACCCAGTACCAGTCGGATTTGTACCCAGTGTACCTCAGAGTGTAAACAGTGTCAGTTCGTCTGTCTGAAGCTCTTAATATTTGCAATTCTAGACTGTGTATGAGGTTCGGTGTGGTAGGGTTAGGGGCTTGTTCTTGTGAATTTACATGCAAAAGGCTGAGCCGATGTATGAGGGATCAATGTGCACACTACACACAGTTCTGTAAGTTTTAAACACTTCACTGTGTAGTTTGCATGTTTCCAAAATTCATTGTGGATGACAGGTGCAAAATAATTAGGGCCGGTTTCACTTTGTCTTTGTTGCAGCATTTTTGGGAGCAAGCAGAATAAGGTCACTGCAACCCCAAGCATGATTAGTGCAGCCCATACAGCTTTTATGTGGTAATGGAATGGATTCTTCATGTCAAACATGTAAGGAGAGACTCCATACAATAAACTCTTGCCTATAGCTGGCACTGCCTTGTGCTCTGAGTGCAGGCACGCCTGTTTACTCACTCTTCCCATGGTCAGTGAGGTGCAGGAATAATCTACACAGCCACTAACTTACTGCCTGTGTCTTGTTCTCTCCTTCTAGGGGCGGTGCTTTCTTGCAGTGGCTGACATGTATCCACATGGTTCTTTCCTTCACCTTCACAGCTGTCTGAGTTGTGAGCAACACCTGATATGGTCCCAGACACCTTCAATCTCTCCAGCATTTTCTCCTGAAGTCTTTCACCACTATCTAATCCCCAGACTTCAAATCATGTAGCATAGTTTCACCTGTCCTTGATAGTGCCTCCTTTACCTGATCATGCATGAGACATAATACAGAAGAGAGTTCTGCACAATATCACAACATTTCACCTTTCATAGGCCCATAGTCAGCTGTAGATTTGGCTGAGGGCCTATCCCAGTATTTGGTGGTCTGCCAAAGAGTATTTCAAATGGGCTCAAGTTTGTTCTTGCTCTGACTCTCATATGCATATAAAAGAGTACAATGGGCAGGGCCTTAACCCAACTGAGACCTGTATCTTCACAACATTTAGCCAATTTGTTTTTGAGCATCCCATTTCCCACTCTACTGCACCCCCGCTAGCTGGGTGATATGCACAATGCTGTTTCACGTCAATTCCCAATGTTTCTCCCACCTATTTCAACACCTGATTTACAAATGGAGTTCCATTATCACTACTAATCTTCCTAGGAATGACCCATCTGGGAATGATTTCAGTTAGCAGAGCTTTTGCTATAGCTCCTGCATCTTGTTTGGAAGTGGGGAATGCCTCTACCCATTAAGAGAATATATCTACTATTACCAGACAATATTTTTCCCTACTCTGGGTGTCAATTCAATAAAATCCATCTGCAAATGTTCAAAAGGTGTCTGTGGTTGTGCAGCCTATGCTACCTGTTGCCCCTGACCTATGTTGTGTGTGGTGCAAGTGGCACAATTCTCACAAACCTTTTGGGCAAAATTCGTAAATACTTTTGTAAACCAGAAACATGCAATGGTGCTGCTCATTCCCTCCTTTGACACATTGTCACAACCATGTGTCAATTTTGCAAAATAAGGGAAACAACACTTGGGCAGACATGGTTTGAATCCATCTGGACCATACCAAATACCTTGTTTATGAATACAACCTGCTCTTCTCCAAATCTGGCATTCTTCTGATGTAGCTCTCACCTGTATATCATGTAAGGCAGCAATAGGTGTCACAATAAGGTTAGTATTATTACTATTTGTGTTAGCACTCAGCATGAGTTTGGAAGGCCCTTGGGACATGGCTCGCTTGGCCACTGCATCTGCTGCTGCATTTCCTGTGGAGATAGGATCTGAATCATTAGTGTGAGTATCACACTTACAAATGGCAAATTGTTTAGGTAATAATATGACTTCTAGGAATTAACCCATATGGAAAAGAAATAGAAGAAACTTATAAAAAAATATATAACTTTCCATCACCTTCAGTTTATGTTTCATGTATTGTGCATCATATGAGGAATATGATTTACTCC
>JAPEKN010000006.1:9347440-9357846 GCA_028877435.1 Cathorops dasycephalus
GAAGTTAGTTTGGCATTACACAATAAAACAACACACAAAGCAGGAATTCTGATGAGTGAGACTGAGTCATTTGTGTTTGATATGAATGAAGGCAGAATTAAATGCGCTATCATTAATCCTGTTTGCTGGCTTGCTGTAATTTACTATTATGAATTTATGAGCATTAGACCATGTTGGTTGAACAGACCAAAAATGAAATTATTTAATTTCACTAAACACCACGGCATTTATTCATCTTTTTTTTTTAATAAAATCCAGAATGGATTGAAGAAAGAGTGCATCATTAATTAATTGTTACATTTTGCTCATCTTTGAAATCTGCAAGAGCAAACTCCACATATGCTTACTTAACTTTTATAAAAGCTCCACACACACAATGAGAATTGGCATACCATTTTGCTATGTGCTGTACATGGAAATACATGCATGCATACATGTATGCACTGTTCATAGTGACACTGAAATGTGTAGCTGTCTTAGGGTCCACCTCAGAGGCACAGTATATCATTTCTTAGTCTTTGCCCTGTTCCCCTCCCTGTAAAAAAATAGAAATAAAACATGATCTTTCCTCTTCCTTATGCAGGCTCCCATATTGAGTAACGGTCCTGCATGCTTCTGTCTGTTTATCTCCTCCTTCTATCTTTGCATCTTATTTCTAACTAGCTGGCCACTTTGGCAACATTTAAGACTTTTATTTCTCTTTTTTCATCTTCTCTCTATATCACTATTAGCTTTAATTATTTTCTTTGCATGTCCTGTACCATGCTGTATCACTGTCTTTAGGCTTTACTGAAATTGTACAACAACACCTACATGATCCAAATACTAAATGTTAATCCAGTATATTATATCATGGTAATACAGTGCAATATTCGATCTTAAAGGATTTATGCAGTGAAACATGAGGCATTTTAATAATTTTGCCCCTTCATTTCATACCAGTTGCAATTAATGAAACTTCTAGCACCTTTCTACCAGCTAGCACTTTCCCTCTCTCCCCTTTGACCTCCTGAGGGGCCAGTTGAGCCATCATTCATGTCCTCCCCCCCCCCCCCCATTACCCGTCTTCTGTCTCACTCTCTCACCTTCTCCTCTCTCCTTATTCCACTGACCATGCATGTTCCAAAAACAGCTCTCCTTTTCATTTCGGCACAACCCCTCAGCTCCCTCTAAGTCATCAGGGTTCCTGTCCAAGTCTGAGTCCTTTGCTGTAACCACACCCCACAAAGCCATAAACAAAGAGCTGGAATTCAGGGGCATGACCATGAGTTGGCTCAACCAATAGGATGAATCACGGTGATATAAAATGCTACACATGTTTGCATTTGTTTGCTCTTTCTGTCAGTCCAGCACTCCTGTAAGGAGGGGGGTCAAAGTAACAGGGACAGACTTCTTGATCCAAAAGAGCATCACGAGCAAAAAAAAAAAAAGCACAAACGGATTGATAAACACTTTCAGCGACACCTATTTTGCTCCTGAAGATCCTTCAGCCCTAGCAGGATGGAGGACGCCCACACCAAGTCTCCCGTGGAAGTCATAGCCTTCTTTGGGGTCAGTGAGACTGGGCTTACACCTGACCAGGTCAAGAGGAACTTGGCCAAGTATGGCCCCAATGGTGAGAAAGAGAGAATGGAGAAATGGGATGGAGTTAAACCAGGCCATGACTAGTTTGGGAATAAGATGTGACTAGAAAATAGTTTGAGTGTGAGTTGGTTGACAGATGCAGTTTTGATTCCACCCATGAAGCACTGTGAAATCATGCAGAATCTTTGTACAAATTGGTACAAATATATGACGATAAGACATATGCTCTAAATTTTTGGTTGAAGCTTGAAGTGACACCAACAGGTTGTGCACCAGAAGTTGAGAAGCAGTACTTTAAAATAGCTCAGAAGTAAAGCAGAAGGAGACAGGTGATGGCACAAGGGCCTTGCTTTGGTGATTTGAGACGGCTGATTTCATGAGCGGTATTTCTGCTGAGGGGAGTAGGGAGCTTCTTATAGAGCATTCAGTTTGCATTTTCAGAAATGCAGATGGCATTGCAAAGTCATGATGTACACACCAATGAAATGAGACCAGGTTTATGGAAGCTCTTTAGATGGTGGTCATTGTAAAATGAACTTGTATTGGCCTGGGTTGGTGAAAGATGCTTTATTTGTTGAAGTTCTTCAAGTGTTTTTCCATCCTTGTTTTTCCATTTTGTAATAAATGTGTGCCTTCCAAAACATTAAATCTATCAGTGAAACAAAACAAAATAAACTAAATAAATGTATTATACTTTCATACTTCCTGTAAGAAATAATTGTCAACATAATCCCTTGGAACTCTAACTTGGTATGTAACTGTATATGAAGTTATCCTTGAGGTGAATTTCTGGTAGTAATCAGTTTGATCAGTAGGCTATTATCAGTTCTTGTCCAAATAGCAGCATAATAGTCATGTAAAATGAGCAATATAATGGTATTATTAATCTATCCTTTCTCTCTCTCTATCTCCTGCTTTTATTAACCTGATCTCCAGAACTGCCAGCTGAGGAGGGTACGTATAAACATTTAATTGTGTTTCTATACTATAAACATGTCAAAGCCTTAATATCCCAATTAACCATGAGGTTTATTCTCTTATTAAATAATTGTTAAAAAATTATTTGTTCTTCCATCCAATGGTCTACTGGTTCCATTACCTAATTGGAACAGATGCACATGTGCACAATAAACACATGCTTATTGAATTTGACTCTGACAGTCTCATCCAACCTCTTACAGGAAAGTCCCTCTGGGAGCTGGTCATTGAGCAGTTTGAGGATCTGCTTGTGCGAATTCTGCTGCTTGCTGCCTGTATCTCTTTTGTAAGTAACCACAAAACCAAACATACTGTACAGACACAATGTCTTGTGACTGAGAGCATAAATTGGTGCTAAATCATCACTTACATCAGTAAGACTAGCTAATGCCTTATTAATCTGTCTACAACAAAACAACTCAAGAGATCCAGGAGATCTAAGTGATGCTCTGGCCACTTGTGTCGACATACATTTCCAGCCAAGGTTTCCCTAATAACAATTACAGACATGCTATTTTGAGTAAGGTTCCGACATAACAGGTGTATTATGGTGAGACCATTACCTTGATACTATCAGGTATTCTGATACAATAAGTAGCTTTACTGATCAGTCAATGAAGGTGACAAACACAATCTTAAGATCTTTTGTGCATTTGTTTGACTGATTGTTGAGTTCACAGCTGATGGACAACTCAAGGTATTTAACATTTATCCCCCTCATTTACCACGCACTTATTACATACTGCACATTGATACCATCTATGGTGATACAGTCATACTTCGCTTGCCAATTTGGCATGTGGTATAAGGAGTTATGTTTGTGTGCTTGCCAAATTGGCACGGCTGTACAGCAAACATAAGCAGCATGAATGACAACTGTGCGTCGTGCAACATAAGACCATCCAAGATGGTGCAGATTCTCTACTGTGCACCTGAAATAGTTTCCTTAAGAGCTTATCACTGGTTGTTGGTTATGTCATCTATCTTCACATTCTCGCTTCTTGCAAGAGGACCTGAAGTCCACCTCTTTTTAACAAGGGTGCTTCTTTTAGGGAGTGGTGTTAAGTTGGGTTAGGTTATGTTGGGGGTGTTAAGAAGTAAGGGTTGGACATGAAGTGGTATCGATTGCTTCTGCCCTCCTCCCCATGCCTTGGCCAGCTGTCGCAATGGCCTTAGAAGGAGAATATTGAAGAGCAAAGGAGATGGGTAAGAGGTGTTTATTTTAAGAAAAGCCTCACACTGGGCAGAGAAACTTAATCTCTCAGCAAAGGTCAGGACCAAGGGAAGATGGGCTACAGAGTGGCGGATAATGAGGTACAAAGAAAGGAGGGCCAGTGATAAGCATGGACTCTGAGACAAAATCTGACAATGTTATGCAACAAGATACTATGTAATATAGTTTTTAGTATTGTTTTTTTTCTGCCTTTCATAAGAGCAGTGTAGATCACCAGAACCACTCAGGAATCCAATTAAATGAATGAGTCTAGAGATCATGGTTACAAAATACCCCCCACCCCCCACCCCAACAGACATATATAGTCTACTATGGGGATCATATTTTATGGTAACATTAAAATTTTTCTGGTGATAAAGTACTTGTTGTGAATAACAATGAAATCATTACTGTATGAATTATAAAGTTTGTACATGAGCACCTGCAGATCCAAATGTTCTCTGAAGGCTGTTCTCAGGTGCATGTCAATGTATTACAGTAAAAAGACCATCAGTGATGAATTCATTGAAATAACATTCAATTAAACAAAGTCACCTTTATGAATATGGAAGCACATTTTTCATAAACATCTTCATGGTGTTTGAAACAAATGTAAACCTAATCCCACATCTCTCCCTCTGCAGGTACTGGCTTGGTTTGAGGAAGGTGAGGAGACTGTCACAGCTTTTGTTGAGCCATTTGTCATTCTGCTTATCCTCATTGCCAATGCTGTCGTCGGTGTATGGCAGGTCAGAACACTGAGTACAATCTAGTAGAAGTCATATCACTGTTTTCAAATTGCCAACTGGTTTTAGTTTGCCATACATGCCCTATATCACTGTGTCATTGGGACCAAAATGAAGTGTTGAATGTGACAGGAGCGTAATGCTGAGAGCGCCATTGAGGCTCTGAAGGAGTATGAGCCTGAGATGGGCAAAGTCTACCGATCTGACAGAAAGAGTGTACAGAGGATCAAAGCCAGAGAGATTGTCCCTGGTGACATCGTGGAGGTTTCTGGTGAGACATCTTTGCTTTTCCCTTCTCTTCCCCCCTCTCTAACTGGCAAACAAGCAGAAGTCTTTAATTGCTCTATAAGAAGCTAGCACACTAGAGGAGGTCTGCAGGGGCTGTGTAAGAAGTTAGCATCCTAGCAGAGGACTATAAGAGCTATGTAAAATCCTAGCTTGCTAATGGAGCATGTGTCAATGACATGCTCAGGTTATTTAAGGTACTTTGAGAGAGGGAGGGAGCAGGAGAACTGTGGGGGCATGAGGGATAGTTTTACAAACACGCTGAGAGAAAGAAAAAAAATCTTGGGTATAAATACTTCCCTGACACCTGCTAGTTGCACTGCTTGCCTCTTTCCTAAGGCCTTCCTGCTTCCTGTCTATTCAATCTATTCTACATAAATCATGATTTCATTACAAAAAGGGAAAGAAGTGAGTTGCTGGAGACACCTTAGGATCAGTGCTAGAATGCTGTTAGTGTTCATATTGCATCAGCTATATAATATTAAAAATATAATATGTATATAATATTAAAAACTGTTATCATATGTTATTATATAAAATAAAAGCTTGAAGATATTTGGCCACTGGATTCACTTGCTATATTGCTTATTGGCCTGGGAGTTACAACAGCTAATATATGAAAAAACTTTTTACTAACTTGATGTAGTCTGATAAAACTCCTCCCCCCCAACACTTAAAAACTATAATTACTGTAAAGAGTGACATTGAGAATTTGTGTCTTTACTCCAGTTGGTGACAAAGTCCCTGCTGACATCAGGATTACTGCTATCCGTTCCACCACCCTGCGTGTTGACCAGTCCATCCTTACTGGTAGGAATCAGTGTTAGGATTTCAAAAATATTCTTCCACTTACAGTATAGCCTTTTTAATTGATGGTATTGGTTGATTGATTTTTTTTTTTTTTTTGATCATGGAAAACTACAATGTCTGTCTCAGGTGAGTCTGTCAGTGTGATCAAACATACTGATGCCGTCCCTGACATCAGAGCCGTCAACCAGGACAAGAAAAACATGCTTTTCTCTGTGAGTTGGCAATAATCCACCTGTCCATCCATGTTCATTATTTAGTTATCCATCTATTCTATCTCATTCTTGTCTCTCCTTCCATTCATTAACTGTTCAAGGTGAGCCAGTGGATCCCAACTGTGGTCCTGGAGAACCCCACACTAGAAAAATAATCTTTGTACCATACTTTTTTGATCTGTAAGGGTTGGTTAATTACCTGATGAGTTGGATCAGATGTGCAAGAGTGGTAGAAACTGGCAAGAGGTTCTGCAGCACCAGTATTGGGAATCCATCCTTTGTTTTCTACACTCCCCTCATTATTCCATTAGTTCATCAATCTATCTGCTCAGCCAAACAGAACATGCATACTTTGCATTCTTTCACTTTCTTTCCTCCCAGTAAAAAAAAAAAAAAACCTTCATCCATTCATCCATTCCCACTTACCAAATATGTTACTATTTTATTCCTTTTCCAATGTTGTCTCCTATCCAGGGCACCAACATTGCTGCTGGCAAGGCTATTGGTGTTTGCATCGCTACCGGCGTATCCACTGAGATCGGCAAAATCCGTGACCAGATGGCTGCCACTGAGCAGGAGAAGACCCCTCTGCAGCAGAAGCTGGATGAGTTTGGTGAGCAACTCTCCAAAGTAATCTCTCTAATTTGCGTCGCCGTCTGGATGATCAACATCGGCCACTTCAACGATCCTGTCCATGGTGGCTCATGGATCCGTGGCGCTGTTTATTACTTCAAGATTGCTGTTGCCCTGGCTGTTGCTGCCATCCCTGAGGGTGAGGATATGGAAATCATTTTATACAAGACATTTGGTTTGAGAAATCTTTGTTACAAACCTGAACTTGGGTCCTGGGGTACTGGCCCTAGACAAGGGCCCTAGGGAACACCCCTGGAACTAAATTTGTCAAGGGGCAAATTTAATTCCAGGGGTAGTTCTATTGACAGCAGCTTCAAAATTCCTACTTGTCTAGGACAATTAGATTTACATGAATGAAAGAACCACAAACCTGGAAACTACCTGCTAGTAAGTAGTGAAATCATGAATTAGCATGTCATTTAAATAAACCTAATCAGCTAGCAATGCCTCTGTGATTGAAGGACACACAATCAACTAATTTACTAATCAATGATGGTGAAGTGGTAAAAATAAGAGGTACACTGTGGGATGTTGCTCTTGTTACTTTAGCTAGTATGAAAATTACTTTATGAACTGCAAACCAAATTTTTGCTGGATGACTCAACAGGTGAATCTTCTCAGTAGAGCCACATTTGCATTTTTAGGTGCTAAATTACAAAGCAAATAAATTAGTGTGTACAGAATGGGGATTAAATGTTTTGGCAAGCTTCAAGTTGTTTCCTTGTAAACAACATCTTTTTTATTGCTAGTTTACTAATCCTGAGCTAGCTTAATTTGTACAAACTTCTGCTTCGTTACTTAATCACCAAGCAATGCTTTAAAGACAGCAATATTTGCTAATTTACCAATGATGATGGAGTGGAATGGCAGGGTCTGTTATTATTAGCTAGCAGGAAAATTACCTTGTGATCTCACAAGTTAACAGTTCTTGTTAGCCATCTTAGAGTCTCCTCTTTTCTGTGTGTAGAAGAATGGGATGCAGGTCACAGATTCTGTCACTTGTCATATAATTGTCATATAAATTATTTATATCAGTATTTTGATTTCATTTCTCCAGGCCTACCTGCTGTCATCACTACCTGTCTGGCTCTCGGTACCCGTCGTATGGCCAAGAAGAATGCCATTGTCCGTTCTCTGCCCTCTGTGGAGACTCTGGGCTGCACATCTGTCATCTGCTCAGACAAAACTGGCACCCTCACCACCAACCAGATGTGTGTCACAAAGGTGTGTATGGCGTTTTTTTTTTTTGTTAAACATCACAATACTCAAGTATTTGGCTATAAATTAGGGCATGTGTTCAAGTCTACTGGTCCAGTAGTTATCGATATATTAATACCTTAGTATAAGGTGTTCTGTTAAGATAAATTATTGTCACCTACTAGTTATTTGGACCATTCACATTTCCTATGATGTGGAAGCAAGACCTCTAATATTTAAGGTCTACATACATCTGTATAAGGTAGAAAAATTACCCTTATAAAATCAATGCACAGATTTATGCATTTCACATAAATGTGTAATTTTATATGAAATATGAAAGTTATATGAAACTTTCTTGATATGAATGTTATTTTATATGAAATATAAAATAAAATATAACACTATCATGAATTGAAAAAGTTCTGATTATGCTTGATTAAATTTTACTCCATAGATGTTCATCATTGACAAAGTGGATGGTGATCGTGTGTCCCTGGATTGCTTTGATATCTCCGGCTCCAAATACACTCCAGAAGGCGAGGTGTAAGTAGCAGAACGACTGATTACTTTCCTATAACATCATGTCAACAAATGTTTTATTCCTCTTATACCACAACAATTTGCCAACTTAAGGGTATAGCTTTTATCTCTGACTGTTCTAAAGCACTGACACTGGAGACTCCTTCCATAAATGTTAACTAAATGTCTCATTATTCTAAGCATCCTATCAGTCGATGTGTATATCAATGATTTGCTCTTTAGGACTAGAGGAGGTGCTAAAGTTGACTGCAGTCGCTATGATGGCCTGGTGGAGCTTGCCACCATCTGCGCCCTGTGCAATGACTCCTCTCTTGACTACAACGAGGTGAGAACTACAATTTTATTTTTATCCTTATACATAAAAATATCTGGTCTTTACTGCAAAAATACAGGAACTTAATTAAATAATTAAGGAGTTATTTAAATTCAAGCAACTCAAGATCATGTTACTCAAATTCTTATCCACTCTATATGACCAGCTTATACAAGAGATATAAAATGACAAGACCTGGAACACACTTATAGCAAATTCAACACAATAAAATAAATAAGGTGCAAAAAAGATGCTCAATGTTCTCAGAGTGGAAACAGATAAACAGATAACTGTAGCTTTCCCTTAAAGCTCCAGTGCTATAGAAAGTAAATTCAGACAACAAACATGTCATTATGTTAACTTGTTATAATATTGTGTGTTTATTGTTGAAAGCAGTTCTTAGTGTGTGTGTTTATTTGTAGTGAATGCTGTTTCATGGTTTATGTGCTCACTCCACAGGCTAAGAAGATCTATGAAAAGGTTGGTGAGGCCACTGAAACTGCTCTGTGCTGCCTGGTGGAGAAAATGAATGTGTTCAAGACCAATGTTAGCAACCTGTCCAGTGTGGAGAGAGCTAACACCTGCTGCAGTGTGAGTCACACCAGTCTACATGGTTTAGTGTTACACTCCAAATATGTTTTTATTTTATCAGTATTTAAGTGACTGTTATTTAAACCGCCATAGTTTTAAAGAAAAATTGCTCTCAGCTCTCAGTAGTTATGGATTTATATTTTATTAGTATTTTCCAACCTGATGAATGTTCTTCTCATTTTCCTGAAGGTTGTGAAGCAGCTGATGAAGAAGAACTTTACCCTGGAGTTCTCCCGTGACAGGAAGTCCATGTCTGTGTACTGCACTCCAAGCAGAGGAGACAGTGGCAGCAAGATGTTCGTGAAGGTGAGTTCACTGGTTTTACTTCTGTTTGCCCCAGCATCCTCTTTCTGTGTCCATGTTTTTAAAATTTTATTTCATCTCCTTAGCTCTAATAATCTTGTTCCTCACTCTGACCAATAGGGTGCTCCTGAAGGTGTGATTGACAGGTGCACTCATGTACGTGTTGGCTCCCAGCCCGTGCCACTGTCTGGCCCCATTAAGGATAAGATCATGACCATTATTAAGGAGTGGGGTACTGGCCGTGACACACTGCGCTGCCTCGCCCTCGCTACTCGTGACACTCCACCGAAGGTTGAGGACATGAGCCTTGATGACTCCACCAAGTTTGCTGACTATGAGGTATTAAAAATTATCTTAAAGTTTACACCATCAAAACATATATGCTATTCACTATGTCATCCATGTAAACACTACCATCAATTTCCAATGGGTAGTCCCAAACTATACACCCTACTCTCTATATAGGTCATACAGACACCTTCATCAGTCCACTGTGGGTCTGTCCCAAACCACACACACTACTGACTATACAGTCCAAATAAATACCATCATCAGTCCACTATGCACATGTCCCAAACATATGCTCTATTCACTATATGGGCCACATAAACAGCATCATACCTCATTTCATGAGGGTATTTTTTTTTTTCAGAAAAAGCCATAAAACCAATTTTCTTAAAATATATACAGTATGTATACACTATATCAAGAATATGTTAAATTTAGTTCCTTTTTGTTTAATACCTGTGGTATCTCTCAGACTGACTTGACCTTCGTTGGCTGTGTTGGTATGCTGGATCCCCCTCGTAAAGAAGTCACTGGCTCCATTCAGCTCTGCAGGGAGGCTGGCATTCGTGTCATCATGATCACTGGTATGCAGCTCATATCCAATTTTATTGTCATCTCTACCATACCTTCCATATACAACCCCGATTCCAAAAAAGTTGGGACAAAGTACAAATTGTAAATAAAAACAGAATGCAATAATTTGCAAATCT
>JAPEKN010000006.1:11329444-11339522 GCA_028877435.1 Cathorops dasycephalus
CTAAGTTTATGCTTTGATTTGTACATTATCGAACTCGGGTATAAATATTCCTTTGTGTTCCTTCTGTAACTACAGCTTTTTTTATTTATTTATTATTTTTTATTAAACAGCATTGAATAATCCAACATTATATACTCTGGAAGGCCTAGCAGTCCTGTTTGGAATTGCCTACTGAAGAGAGGAAATGATTTAAGCATTTAAATTCATGAACAGGCCGTGACTCACACATTCTTGCTCATGATGCTCACTCACACTTGTGGGATAATAACTGCAAGACACACACTGTTCTTCAAGCTGCGTGTGTGCACTCATGTTTGTTGCTTCAATTCAGGGAAGGTTCAAAATGTGCTTTCACATAATGTGCAGAGCTTTAAAGAACATTCAATAGTATCATATTCATGGAATTCTAAGTCCAAGTGTCTCAGGTCTTCTCGCACTAAAGCTTATGCCTCAAGTATACCAGAAGCAGGCACAGATCCAGGCATTAGCAATTTCTTTCATTGAGTTTCAATATATCAACATTACCCTCCCTAGGTTAGTGTAGTTTCAAAAAATGACATTTTCTAGTTATTTTAATACATTGGACCACCACCACATTTAAACACACACTCACTCCTTATCACACATCCATTACACTCTACTGGCCTTGTTACACGTTTGATTCCACAAAGGGTCTCTTTGGTTTAATGGGTGAGGTGGGGCCTTGCCTGGCATCACGAGAGAGTTGGCGGTACATGTTTTCCTGGTACGCCTGTGCCACGGGCATTGTCCGTGCCACCTTCACATCCTGGTATGTCGGCACCTGACTGACCCGCTCCAGGAGGTCCCTGTCACGGGCCCCTCCATTTGCCAGCTTGCCTAGGGATGAGGGCTGTGGCTGGCTATAGTACTCATCCTCTAGCATGTGGCCATTTTGGGCATTGTTGGTCTTGTTGTAATAGGCAATGTTTCCTAATGAGGTGGGTGGGCTGTAGGAGGAGGCTGTAGATGCCTGGTGAATCAGGTTCCCTGGTGATGTAGGGCTTGTGATGACATTGTCCAAAGATGTGACTGGCCATGCGCGAGAAGGCTGGTGCAAGTACTGCTGCTGAGTCCGTGCTGTCTTGTCAATAACGCCCATAAAGGGCGTTGTCCGAGACCGGGCTGGCTCGCTGGGGTACAGGCCGCTCTGTGAGGGCGAGAGTGAGGATGGCTCATCAAAGCTGCGTTCATATGCCACCTGTAGGGGGATCTCCATCTGGGCCATGGATGAGGAAGGCCTAAAACCAGAAGCTAGATTAGGACCAGAGCCTGAGGAGATATTGCTGCTGGAGGGGGAAAACCGCAGACCCACACTCTGAGAGTGGATTAGGGGTCTAGGGGTGGACATGTGTGGTTTCAGATCGCCCGTGTTTGCACTGATGGGCCGACGCACCAGATGTGGGATCTCAGGTGAACCTAGCTGGCATGGAGACATGGAAGATGCTGCAGCAGCTCTCTCCAGCTCATGCTTTGAGACGGGGTAGTATGCTGCAGATTGGCTGCGGCTAATTTGAGGTGTCTGGCTAAAGCGCATTCCTCCTGGACCTCCGGTTGCAGAGCGGTAGGCTGAGGCAGGGCGCTGAGGCACTTCATCTTTCCCCACTCCAGATTCGAGTACTCCTCCAGGCCCACTTCGCCCTCCATGCTTACATAGAGCACCCACACTCAGACTGGACTGTACCTGAGACATGGACCTTCCATCCAAGGAGGGCTGGTACACCAGCCGGGCCTCCCGCTCTCTTTCTCGGTCTATGTCAATGGAGCTGCCCTGGTATCTGCTGCTGAGTGGGTGGGCCAATTGGCTATAGATGCCACTCCCTGGCTGGTTGGTGCGTACAATCTGGGCCACAGAAGGCTGCAGTCGGAGGCCCTGGGCTTGGTGGTGTTGGGAGGATTGGGAGCACTGGGATGGCTGTGACTGGAGCTGAAAAGAGCGTTGACTGCTCATCTTAGATAGGGGTGATTTGGGGCGACTGGGCAAAGGCTCCTGCTGATACCGGACTGGAGATCCTGACTGGGAACGGTTGAGACACACACTCTCCAAGGGGGGGCTGGCTCTGTATGGTGCTGTGCGACGAAGAGGGGAAGGTGGGGGACTCTGGTACTCTATCCCCTGACTTCCACTACCCATAGGTGGAGGGCTGAAGCGGTAGGAAGCTTGATGGGCAGGAGAAGTGTGTGGAGGACTATGGCGGTAATGGGAATTCTGGTGTGTGGGAGAGACACAAGGTGAGGTTGATTGGTAGCTTTGGCGAGTTGGAGATGACAGTGAAGAGGAGCTTGGGTGGAACTCAAAGGCTTGGCCTCCTGATAGAGGAACAGGAGAGAGAGGTGGGCTGTGGATAATTTGGAGGCTGGATGGATTGATGTGTTCAGGAGGAAGGCCAATAGACATGCCCTCCAGCTCCTGTTCCAGAAAGTCATCATCCTTAAAAAGATCTTGCACAAGTTCCATGTCATCCAGTCGTGGTTCTAGGGGTGGAGTATGATGAGGTGGCTCCTCTTCTTCCTCCACAGGTAAAGGGGATGGTGGTGGGGATGGTGGGGGCTCAAGTTCAGGTTCCTCTGTCTGGGTGACTCGCCTGCATTCTTCCTCCACACGCTGCAAGAGACGCACAATCTCACGATTGTTGGGACACAGCTTTATGGCTTCCCTGAGGTCCTCTAGAGCTTCAGAAAACTGTCTGCAGTGCATAAAGATGGGGAGAAATTTAAAGGGTAATTTAAAATAGGCAAAGAAAATACACGCAACACCAAGATTAGACTTTAAGGTCAACTATATGCTTTTAATGTGTTACAACAAATGGGTGACCACAGTGTAATTCTTAAACGAATGTAAAAGTGCTGCTCATCAGGAAGAAAGCTATAAAACAATAAAATATGTCCTACCTGCTGCTGCGTTTAGCTCGGGCTCTAGCATAGTATGCCTCATAGGATTTGGGTTTCAGCTCTAGAGCTTTGGTAGCAAACTCTTCTGCCATTCCAAAGTCCTTGGGGACACAGCAGGAAGTGATGAGAATAAGACAAGACATTTGCCAACATAAAACAGTCAGCATTAGTTTCATGCTTTCTGATAAATGTGCTCCATAATGTACCACTAGGTCTCAAATGTTAACTGTGCCTTTCTTGGAAAGGGGTCTTAAAAATGTCATGGCTTGGTGATGATCTACTCTACCTCTTCATTCCATAACAAGTCCCACAGGGTACCTGTATATTTCTCTAACGTTTGATTGTTTATTCAACTATTGTTTAATCTTCCTTTGTGTTTATTTATACAAAGTTCAGCAGTATTGGCACCCTTCATGAAAATGAGCATAACTGAATAAAACCTTGTTCCTAAGGTATGGGAAAAAATTATCTACAGTGACCAGTCAAATTAAAAAAAAAAACCTGACAAATAAGTTTACCATTGTATACTATTTATCAGGTGTAAAAATTCAGGATTTGGTCACTTTTCTTAAGAAAATGAGAATTTAAGTCTAACTGCTTATCAGCTATTTCTTCCAAGGTAATATAGTGCAGCTGTATGGTCTAAATATTTGAAAATCAGTTCCTTTATTGTGCATGCTGACATAATTTATTAACATTTATTAACACACCTATTAAATACTCACGTTCATTTTCCTGCGGCAACGAGATAAGTTGAGAAACAGAGATACTTTGAGCTCTCGAAAGGCCTTCAGATCTTCACTGAAGCCTTCACGAGGAAACTTCTTTAAAGCATACTGATAACGCTGTGCTGCTTCTTTCACTTTGCCTTTCTGTATTGTACACAAATAATTGTGAGATAAATATTATATGTCCTAAAAGTTCACATAATGTTTAGGCAACACAAAACTCAGACCTTGTAGAAACCATCCCCTTCTTCAATTAGTTTTCTCAGCAGGATCATCATGATATCTGGTTTTGAGGTTGCCATTGCCCATGTAGCCGGACCTACGATCAACAGGATGCATGGATGGGTCAAAATGAAGAGTTAACGGTTTGAGAGGGAGAGAGATAGGGAGAAGACAGTGCACAATGTTCTATGGTAAATGTAAAACAATATGGACAACCGACGAGGACAACCAGACACAAGATGAAGATGAAACAAGAAGACACAAGACAAATGTCTTTTGCATGGCACCACTTTTCTTTGGAAAATACCTAACTCTGATCTTGACAATAGAAAGAAAAACAGAAAAGTATACTTCAACAAAACACTAAACACGGAATGTTTCCCTGTGTCATTTTTCAATGATCGATGATACAGCAAATGGCTTTTAAGAACAACATGTACCGAGTTGTATCCATATGAAAAGAAACAAAATATGTTTTCCTGTGTCATTCTTGGAGTATGACTTAAATTCAAACACAAAGCAAAGCAGATGGAGACTGCAAACAGACAACTGGACTGAGGATAAACTGAAATGCAGGCAAATTGTAAGACAATTCTAAGGGTAATTTGGGGTTTACAGCGATAGCTGCTAACCACCAAATAAGTACATTAAACAAAGGACACAAAATACAATGAGGAGGAAAGAAGCTATGAAAAGTCTGCTGGGATATGAAGAATCGACGCCCTGAGCATGACTGTTACCTCCTTTGTGCCGACTTGGCAAGGTCTGACATCCTGCAGCCAGAGGTCATGGTGTCATAGGATGTGAGCGTGGGAGCATTGGCAAGGAAATGTGGAATGGAGTGAACGGCCCAATCAGAGTGAGTGGAGAGGGAGGAGTTTAGGGGAGAGGAGTGCAGGTATGTAGTAGGTGAGTGAAAGGATGAGAGAGATAGAAAAGAAGAGAGATGTTGGTGGTCGTGGAAGTGTGAGAGAGGGAACACAAAAAGAAGCAGCAGTGAGAGGCAGGGAACAAGAGCTCCAGCCAAGATAAGGAAAAAAAAGCAAGAAAGGACAACAAACACAACCAACAACAACATTTACTGAAAGAAAGCTGGGAAATACGTATGATACAAACACAATACATCTCTGCTTAAGCTTAACTCAGCATTGAGTCAAATTTAAAGTACCTTTATATTTTTTCATGAATGACATGGTGTCAGTATCAACAATTTAGTTTTGTGTTATAGTACCCAGTTGTACTCTGTACATCAGAGTGAGAACAACAGAATGACAGAAGAGACTGAACTCATTCAAGATATAAAAAGTAAGTCATTCATTTTGATTCTGACATGAAGAGAAAACCACAAGCAGCTGTAACAGTGCTACAGAGCCACAGAAGCCACATTTAAGCAACAGCAAAAACTGAGCTGCAGAGAGCACACACACAGACACCTGCAGTCACACACTGCAGACTGTAGGGGGCAGCAGAGGAGCAGTTAGAGATGGCCAGACATGCTTAAATCAATGAACACATGATTTGGAATCGGACTGACTTCCCTGCCATGTGATAATGCTGCATGTCTCTATCACTATCAGACCAAAAGTAATGTAACACCACCACATAACTGGACTGGAAAAAAGCTATTTAAACCATTTATACATATACAGTGGCTTTTATAACTGCTGTCAGTTTGGATCACAGGCATATGGCATCCTTTCTTCATACCAATCTTAGCTCCTTTCTTGAGAAGAGCCATCACCACTGATGTGTTGCGGCAGCCCACAGCCCGGTCCAGTGGACGCATCCCACTATAGTCCACATGCTCAATCAAAGCACCTTGATCAACAAGAAACTGCACCTGAGAGAGAAATAAAGTGGTGTCATGGCAAGATAAAAAGTACTCTCTGAATGCTGGGATATTTTTTAATTTTCAATTTTCTACCATTTGCTAACTCCCACCCACTACATAGTTCTCCCTGACAGCTACCAACTGTAGATTATCAGGGTTATTACATGCTTCTTCTGTGACATATGAAGCCACTGCATACTGTATTTTCATCACAGGGCAATGTAACATACACAGGGCAATGTAACATACACAGGGCAGAACATGCTAACTGCCCTTTTCTGCATACATGAGCTCACAAACACCCAAGACTGGTGTCTATTGTTGCTGTGATTGACAGGGAAGCTCGTATGCCATCCTTCCCAGCCAGAGAGCACGGCCAATTCTGCTCTGTTGGACTCATGGCCATGGGTGGCTGCGGTGTTTTGGAACAGGTCAAATGCTTTTATATTGTACCACTCAGGAGCTCTGAATTCTAGTTGGAATTCTGGAATTTTAATCCTGGACACTTACAACATCTGCATCTCCATAAAAGGCAGCCAGGTCAAGAGGCGTGCGCCCATTCTTATCTGCATGATCAGTGGCTGCACCCCTTTCCACCAGACAGCGAACCACAGGCAAATGTCCCTTTAGACAGGCCCAGCTTAGCGCGGTAAGACCTTCTTTATCTGTTATGGGCATGGACGCACCTGCAGAATAGTGCACATTTACCAGTTAGTGTACAAACAGAGTTAAATCCTCATATGCTCTAATCAGTGGCATTCCACAAACTTTTAATCCTTGTGCAAGGCCAGTTTCTGTAGGCTCTCTTCCTGTCAGTTGAAAATGCAAACTTTTTAGTCTAGGCAACTCAAGAACCCCTCCATGATGTTTCTGCTATTCCCCCTGCAGTGATGTCCCTGATTGCAATCAACACCTGATGTGAATCCAGAGTCTCTCCAAGGAACACAGGTGGGAACACACCCTGGAATGAATGCCAGTCCATCACATGGCATCAAGGACACACACAGATTTTGATACTTTGGGGCAATTTTAGGTTAACCTGAAACCTAACATCTACGACTATGTTTATGGGAGGAGGGAGGAAACTGGAGAACCCAGAGGAAACCGACAGTGCCTTGCAAAAGTATTCATCCCCCTTGGTGTTTGTCCTGTTTTGTTGCATTACAAGCTGGAATTAAAATTGATTTTTGGGGGGCTAGCATCATTTGATTTACTCAACATGCCTAAAGGTGAAAATTGTTTTATTGTGCCACAGACCAGAATGCCACAGACCAAGTGAGAGAAGGATTAAAAGACCTTACCACTGGACTTCGAGACCGGCTGCAAAGATTGAGAAAGGCAGAATGAGCTCAGAAGCTGAGGAGGTGAAAAAAGGCCAGTAGAGCCAAGTTTATCAAGAACCCCTGCAGATTTACCAAGGCCTTGTTGAGAGAAGTTAGATCAGGCACACTAACTAGCTCTAAAGAGGAGATAGAGGAATTCCTTAGGGCAGTCAATCACGATGAACACAGGGACTGAGGCCTGGGTGATCACCCAAAGATCAGTGGCATAGGATTCCCCTCAAAAAAGCTGGACACCAGAGAACCATCCTGGAAGAAAGTGGAGGAGGTGGTAAAGAAGGCTAGAACAGCATCTGCCCCTGGACTAAGCGGCCTATCCTACAAAGTCTACAAGGAATGTCCACTATTACTATGTAGGCTTTGGAACCTCTTCCAAAAAATCTGGGCAAAGGGCATCATATCAACATGCTTGAAGGTGGCAGAGGGCTGCTTTGTGCCTAAGGAAAAGGGATCTTCTGAGATCAGCCAGTTTAGAACAATCTCTCTCTTGAGTGTAGAGGCCAAGATCTTTTGTTCTCAGTCTTGGTGAGATGAATGACAACCTACATGACAGAGAATGACTACATAGATACATAAATCCAGAAGGCGGGGATCCCAGGGTTCTCAGGGTGCCTGGAACATACCACCATATTGAACCAGTTGATAGAGGAGACCAAGAGGAACAAGGGCGATCTAACAGTTGTCTGGCTAGACTTAGCCAATGCATATGGCACAATACAGCATAGCCTCATTGACAAGGCTTTGGAGTACTACCATATCCCAAAAAACATTAGGCAGATGATTACCAGCTATCTGCGCTCATTCAAACTGTGATTCAGAACTGCCAAGTTCACCAATGCATGGCAGGAATTAGAAAAGGGGATTGTAATAGGATGCACAGTCTCGCCTATCTTGTTCATCATGGGGATGAACCTCTTGATCATAGCAGCAGCAGCAGCAGCAGAGTCCAGAGGACCAATGACTACAGCAGGAGGCAGGCAACCCCCAATAAGAGGATTTATGGATGACCTTAGCATAACAACCACAATGCATGTGCAGGCAAGGTGGATCCTGAAGACTCTGGGAGCAATGGCTTCATGAACAAGGATGGTTTTTAAGCCTAAGAAGTCAAGAAGCATGGTGATAAGGAAGGGGAAGGTGAGTGATGTATTC
Source organism: Cathorops dasycephalus (assembly GCA_028877435.1). Classification (NCBI taxonomy): domain Eukaryota; kingdom Metazoa; phylum Chordata; class Actinopteri; order Siluriformes; family Ariidae; genus Cathorops; species Cathorops dasycephalus. The sequence goes on from JAPEKN010000006.1 coordinate 11,337,628, forward strand.
AAGCTTCAAGTCCAAGGAGAAGATATTCCAACAATCAGACATAACCCAGTTAAATGCCTGGGGAAGTGGTACAATAACACCTTCAGTGATAGAAATAACATCTCCAGTATGGCAAAACAAATGGATGAATGGCTGAGGAAGAGTGAGGGGTCAGGATTGCCTGACAAGTTCAAGGACTGGATGTACCAGCATGGGCTGCTACCAAGGCTGATATGGCTGCTTTCAGTCTATGAAATGCCAACGACCAAGGTGGAAGGGATAGAAAGAAGAATCAATAAGTATCTCAGGTGGTGGCTTGGAGTCCCTCCTCGCTTTACAGCTGTGGGGCTCTACATGTGATCAGGCCAGCTCCAGCTTCCATTTTCATTGGTGGTGGAGGAATTCAAGGTTGCAAAATGCAGGGTGATGCTGCTGCTTAAAGATTCCAGAGATGAGCTGGTCAGAAACATGGGGACAACAACAAGAACAAGCCACAAATGGGCAGCAGATACAGTAGTAAGGCAGGCTGAAGGTTCACTGAGGTTTAAGGACGTTGTTGGGAGCTCATGCATAGGCTGGCAGGGACTGGGAACAGCCCACTTCCAACAGTGGGGCAAGGCAAATTCAGAGGACAGGAGGAAAATGGTCCAGGCAGAGGTATGGCAGCAGGAGGAAGAGGCACGGAAGGCTGTGGAACTAGCAACACAGGGAATTTGGACCAAATGGGGTCTCCCAAAAAGGAGAGTCTCATGGACTGATCTTTGGAGGCTGGAACCATTCCACATATCCTTCCTCTTGTGGTCAGTGCATGACACTCTCCCATCACCTGCAAATTTGACAAGGTGGGGCCTGAGGGATGACCCACTTTGCAGCTTATGTGGGAAGATAGGCACATTTGTCCATATCCTGGCCAGCTGCAGCACAGCCCTCACCCAGGGGAGGTATAGGTGGCGGCATGACAAGGTGCTCACAATTTTGGCAGACATCTTGGAGCAGGCCAGGAAGAGACCACAACAACCCCACAGGCTACAAACAAATATATCAGCAGTTTATCTGGGCAGGGGAACAGCCATTGAGTGTAAGGAGGACCAGAGCCAACATCCTACAGAAGGCACAAGGGTGGGAGATGAGGGTAGATCTGGGAAGGAAATTGGTTTCCCCCCCATCACTCAAACATTACTGACATCATCATCTGGTCAGAGCAGGCAAAGAAGGTCATCCTTGTGGAACTGACTGTCCCATGGGAGGAAGGTCGTGACAAGGCCCATGAGAGGAAGACAACAAGATACCAAGACCTTGTCCAAGAGTGCAGAGAGAAAGGGTGGCAAACATGACTGTTCCCAGCTGAAGTGGGGTGCAGAGGGTTCCCAGCACAGTCAGTGTGGACAGTGCTCATTGCAGTGGGTATATCAGGAAATTAGTGGAAAACAGCCATGCGCAGGATTGGGGAGGCAGCAGAAAGAGACTCTTGTTGGCTCTGACATAAAAGGGAGGAGGAGGGCTGGAGGCCCAGAGCCGATGGGCATTGATTTGGCCACCACTGCCACCAACTGGAGGGTGTCACGGTTAAGGGTTGAAACACCTGATGAAGGTTGGGCACCATCTGACGACATCAGCCCTGGGCCGAAGGCCACAGTTGCTCAAATAGATTGACTGTATTAGGCATCCTCAGATGTATTAAAACAAGAGCCATGCTTTTGTGACTTCAGTTTCTTAGTGTAACTGCTGTAGATTTCAACATTACAAATGGATGCCTGAATAGGACATAAATATTGTAAATAAACCTGCTTGTAGCATTTTGGAATTTCCAGAAACACTGATTTTAAAGTAATACATTACCATATGTCACTGCAATACAATCTTTATTGTTCCTGTTAACTGAACCTATTATTTCTTTTTCAGGTATTTTATTTTTT
>JAPEKN010000006.1:12403999-12414481 GCA_028877435.1 Cathorops dasycephalus
TCCACACAGAACCGGACCGACCCGTTGGCCTTGGGAACCAAGACCACCGGGCTGCTCCAGTCACTGTGGGACTCCTCAATGATGCCCATTTTGAGCATGGCCTCGAGTTCTTCCCAAACCACCTTTTTTTATGTTTGGGCAGTCTGTAAGGGTGGCTGTACACTACTACCCCTGGGGGTGTCTCAATGTGGTGTTCTGTGAGGTGGGTGCGGCCGGGCAGGGGCGAGAACATGTCAGAAAATTCTGTCTGCAACTGGGCGACCTCCATGAGTTGGGTTGGAGAGAGGTGGTCTCCACAGGGGACTGGAGTGGTGGGTGATGTCAATTTTCCCTTTTGAACCTCCGGCCCCAGCTCCACCTTCTCTGGAACCACTGACACCAATGCCACAGGGACCTCTTCATTCCAAAGTTTTAACAGATTGAGGTGGTAAATCCATAATGCCCCGCCCCTGTCCATTTGCCTCACCTCATAGTCGACGTCCCCGACTCGCCGTGTGACCTCAAAGTGTCCTTGCCACCTGGTAATCAATTTGGAGCTCAACGCAGGCAACAATACAAGTACTTTATCTCCTGGTGTGAATTCCCTAAGGCATGTGACCCTGTCGTACAGACGGACTTGACGTTCTTGGGCCTGCCGCAAATTCTTCTGGGTTAGGTGCATGAGTGTGTGGAGTTTGGCATGCAGGTCGATAACATATTGAATTTCATTTTTACTTGTTGAAGGTCCCTCCTCCCAATTTTCACACAGCACATCTAGAATGCTACGCGGCTTACACCTGTATAATAATTCGAACAGGGAGAACCCCATGGAGGCTTGTGAGACCTCTCGCACTACGAATAACGGGGGCTCAAGCCAGTTATCCCAGTTGCGTGCGTCCTCATGTACAAATTTCTGAATTATGTTCTTGAGGGTGTGATTGAACTGTTCAACTAAGCCATCCGTTTGTGGGTAATAAATGCTGGTGCAGATAGGCTTAATTCCCAGTAACTCATACAGTTTGCGCAGTGTGCATGACATAAATGTAGTGCCTTGATCAGTCAGAATCTCTTTGAGGATTCCAACTCGGAAGATGACACAGAAGAGCACTTGTGCAATACTACATGCTGAGATATTGCGAAGAAGCACTGTTACCGGATTTTGCGTTGCATAGTCCACCAGAACTAAATGAGGTCTCAATTAATGGCAGAGGGTGCAAAGGCGCTTTTGGAATGGCCGTGAGATTTATGAACTGGCATTTGTGGCACGCCATACACCACCTACAGACATTGCCGCGAATCGCTGGCCAATAGAACCCGGGCCATTATTCGGGCTAGTGTCTTATCCTGCCCCAAGTGTCCAGTCATGGGATTAAAGTGAGCTACCTGGAATATAAATTCCTCTTTGGGATTAAAAGCTGTGTTATCGGTTCCTTAGTCTGAGTGTCCTGCGTCACTCAGTATAACCTATCCTTAAAAATGGAGAAATAGGGGAAGGACGGGGTGGCGTTTGGCTGGAGCATTTAACCATCAATTACTCTCACTTGGTCAAATGCATGCCGCAGAGTCTCATCTCGCAACTGCTCGAATGGGAAATCTGCAAGGGGTTCCCTGAGAGAGGGAGGAGGAGCATCCTGCTCCTCACTCTGATGCGGTGATGACATAGACAGCTCTGTGACAGCTGCTCCCACCAGTGCAACACCTGGACCTCCCCTCCCCCGCTAAATTATGGCAGGCCCCACACTTCATTAAATGTGACATTAATTCCCTAAATCCCGGCCAATCAGTCCCCAAAATTATCGAGTGGGTAAGGTGAGGATTAACCGCCACCTTTACTCTAAATTTCTCCCCTCGAAATAGAATGTGGACCGACACTAAAGGGTAGTTGTGAACATCCCCATGCACACACAACACCTTCACCAATTGTGCTCTCCCCAATGCCTCATCTTGCACCAGGCTTTGGTGGATTGAGGTCTGATTACAGCCGGCATCCACCAAAGCTTGATACGCATCCTCTTGGATACTCACCGGTATGCAGTATGCTCTGGCCCGATAGAGGGCGGTCCCTGGCGTGTCGGGGATCTGGAGCACTGATGCTGGAGGTGCCCCGGCTCCCCGCAGCGCCAGCAAACCGGCCCAGGCTCTCTCTCTGCACCAGTGTTCCGGAGCTCACTCACCTGGGGGGGGGGGACACAGACACAGAAGTGGGAAACGGTAGGGCACCTCCATGGTGGCAGAACGGGGTGAGGATGAGGAACAGAAGGGGAGGGGGGGAAGAGAGGGAGAGAGGATTGGGGAGAAGAGGAGACATGCTGTCCTGCTGTCGGAACGGCCACCAAATGGTCCTCCGCCAGCTCAATGGCCTGATCCAGTGACACCGGGCGATGGCACTGGACCCACTCCACTGTTCCTTTGGGAAGTCGGGCGATGAATTGTTCCAGCACCACTAGGTCAATGATTCCCTCGGCATCGCGGTTGTCGGCCCTCAGCCACCGCCGGCAGGCGTCCCGGAGTTGCTGGCCGAACGCGTACGGCCGGCCGACCTCCTCCAGGCGCAGTGCGCGGAAGCGCTGCCATTGTTGCTCCAGGGTGTGCCCCACATGCTGGAGGATGGCCCTGCGGAGGCCGGCGTAGAGCAGCCGGCTGTCGGTGGGGAGCTGTAGTGCAGCCAGCTGCGCCTTGCCCGTCAGGGGGAGGAGGCACGCCACGCGCTGTTCCACCAGCCAGCTCCATGCCTCTGCTGCCTGCTCAAAGAGTGCGAGGGAGGCCTCGGGGTCATCGTGCGGGCCCATCTTCATTAGGGTGAGGTGGGGAGGGTCCGCGGTGGTGGAGATGGTGGACCCCGCCGACATGAGTAGGTGCCAGAATGCCTGGCGATCTTCCTGCTGCGCCAGCACCAGGGCCTCGAACCTTTGCTCCTGCTCCTTCCGGAGGGTGACCAGCACCTGGTGCTGACTCTGTTGGGCCGTGGCGAGGGCATGGATCAGGTCCTTGAAGGGGGAGGACTCCATGGGGCTGTTTTCCTCTGTGCTCCGCCCTGGGTTTCGGCACCACTGTAGGAGTCTGAGCAGGTGGGTGGGGCACAGAAGCATGGCAGGCTAGAACTGAGTTCCCAAAAACTCTATTTTTAGCTTTTCACACTCTCCCAGCCGCGCACGCACACACATTTTCGTTGGGGAGAGAGCTCCCTTTCTCTGCTCTCTCTCTCTCCCCCTTTATAAGGTGCGGTTACTGGGGAAGACACACAAACACAGGTTAACTTACATCAGGTGCAGTGACTCCGCCCTCCATTCACAGACCGATGCTTGACCCCAACCCCGCTGCCACAGACGCCTTTTGGGATCTGTTCAGCTCCAGAGGTGTTTCACCGGACTATGGAGCACATTATAGAAGGCATTGAAGGTGTACGGGTGTACATGGATGACCTAGTCATCTGGGGATCTACCCTGGAGCAATGCAATGACAGGCTCATCAAAGTGCTTCAAAGAATCCAGAAGTTTGGACTGAAGCTAAATAGAGCAAAACATCAATTTGGAGTGAGGGAAATTACCTTTTTAGGGGACAAGCTGTCAGAGGCAGGTGTGGAACCAGACAAGAGCAAGGTAAAAACAATACTGGAGATGCCCAGGCCTGAAGATAAAAGAGGTGTGTTAAGGGTGCTGGGGATATCAACTTCATTGGTAAATTCATACCAAACTTATCTGCAAAGACAGCACATCTGAGAGAGCTGTTGTGTGATGCATGTGAGTTCAAGTGTACTGATGATCATGAAGAAGAATGGGCATGTCTGAAAACCACTCTCACAACAGAGCTGGTGCTGATGTTCTTTGACCCCTCTAAAAAGATTAAAATATCCACTGACTCATCCAAGGATGGCATTGGAGCTGTGTTACTACAGGCTATTGGAGAAGACTGGAAGCTTCTCCAATAGCTTGTGTCTAGAGCAATGACCAGTACTGAATGCCATTATGCACAAATTGAAAAAGGAGTACTTAGGACTTGTGTACAGATTTCAGAAATTCTATGGCTAGGTTTATGGCCTTCCAAAGTTCGTGGCAGAGACAGACCACAAGCCATTAATGGCCAACATGAAGAAGAACCTCAGTGAGATGTCACCACACATTCAATGACTAATGATGAAGCTACAATGTTATGATTTTGATCTGATGTACACACCGGGCAAGCACATAGTGCTAGCTGATGCTCGGTCAAGGCCAACAACACACAGTGAAGACCAGGATGAGTATTCCATTGAAAATGATGCGACTCTCCATGTGAACATGATCACTGAGCCACTAACCATGTCTGACATGAAACTGAAGCAGATTGCTGCAGAAACAAAGAAAGATGCAGGCTTACAGAGAGTCATCAAGGTTCTGAATGAGGGTTGGCCAAGAGGGGAATGTCAGCAGTATTACATCAGAGGAGAGCTGAGTATTATCAATGGGCTTTTACTGAGAAAGAACAGAATAGTCATTCCTCAGTCACTGACACCAGAGATGCTTAAAAGGTTGCAAGAAGGGCAGCTCGGCATAGAGAAATGTAAGAGGAGGGCCCACACAGCTGTTTACTGTCCAGGAATCAATGCTGACATAGACAGAATGGTCTTGAGCTGTGACACCTGTCTTAAACACCAAGCAAAAGAGCCTATGACAATCACATACTTACCTGATGAGCCATGGCAGAAAGTTAGGACAGACTTGTCCCACTTGGATGGAAATAATTACCTGCTGGTAATAGACTACCTGTCAAACTATCCAGAGATAGTGCCGCTTCCCAACATGTCAGCGGCCTGTGTGATCCAACACACAAAGTCAACATTTGCAAGATATGGGATTCCACAGATTGTCTATCGTGACAACGGTCCATCCTACAGCTACAAAGAGTTTCAGACTTTTGCAGAAGAATATGATTTTCAATGTGTGACTTCAAGCCTTCTATATGCCCAGTCAAATAAGGCAGAGAAAGGAGTGCACATAGTCAAACAGCTGCTCAAGAAAGTAAGAAACAGTAACTCAGATTCATATTTAGCTCTGTTGAGTTATCGAGCATCACCACTTGAACATGGCATGTCTCCTGCTGAACATCTTATGGGACGTTGGTTAATTGTCAACAGGTCAGTAACATGATTGGGTATAAAAAGAGCATCCCAGAGAGGTTGAGTCTTTCAGAAGTAAAGATGGGGAGGGGTTTACCGCTCTGTGAAAGACTGCATGGGCAAACAGTGCACCAACTTAAGAATAATTTTCCTCAATGTAAAACTGCAAAGAATTTGGGGATCACATCATCTATGGGACATAATATCATTAAAAGGTTCAGAGGAAATGTGCTGAGAAGTGAAGTGTGTGTGTTGGGAAGGTGGATAGAGTACTTTGAGAAGCTGATGAATGAAGAAAATGAAAGAGAGAGAAGGTTGGCTGAGGTGGAAACAGTGAATGAGGAAGTACAGCAGATTAGCAAGGAGGAAGTAAGAAGAGCTATGAAGAGAACAAAAACTGGTAAGGCAGTCAGCCCAGATGATATACCAGTGGAGGCATGAAGATGCTTAGAAGAGATGGCAATTGACCTTTTGACTAGATTGTTTAACAAGGTCTTAGAAAGTGACAGGATGCCTGAGGAGTGGAGAAGTATACTGGTACTAATATTCAAGAACAAGGGCGATGCTCAGTGCTGCAGTTATAGAGGCCATAAAGTTGACAAGATATGACCACATCACCCCAGTCTTATCCACACTGCACTGGCTCCCAATCAAATTTCATATTGATTATAAAATACTAATATTGACCTTTAACACACTGAATAGTCTTGTGCCACAGTACCTGAGCGAACTTCTGGTCCTTTATGACCCACCATGCCTAATTAGATCAAAAGGTACAGGCTATCTGCTGGTACCCCATGTAGTGAAGGCTACATCAGGGGGCAGAGCCTTTTCTTACAAAGCCCCACAGTTATGGAAAAGCCTTCCAAGTAATGTTTGGGACTCACAGTCTCAGTGTTTAAGTCTAGGCTGAAAACGTATCTGTTTAGTCAAGCCTTTTGTTAATAGTTTGAGGTAAAGGAGTGTAGTATTTCCTTGACGTGGGTGGAATACTGAAGCATGGCAGGTGGGAGATAATGTTCACACAACTTTATTTTATTAATTTTGCTTTTCAAGCTTTACTTGGCATATTTGCACACACACGTTCTCAATGGGAGAGCTCTCCTCGTTACTCTTTCCCTCCTTCTCTACCTTCTGTCTTCACTGAAAAACACACAAACAACATTAATTGACAGGTGTACTGACTTTGCCACTCACCTTCCCTGACCCCACCCTCCATCCAACAAACCGATGCTTGGCCACACCCCCGCTGTCACATACCCCCACCACCCGACTCAGGCCGGGGAGCCGTCCAGCCTGCAGTGGACTCCCTCGATGGGACAGGAAGTCTGCTACCATCATCTGCGCCTACAGCCTGTGGATCACCTTGAATTTAAATGGCTGGAGGGCGAGATACCAATGGGTGATACGTGCATTGGCATCCTTCATGCGGTGGAGCCACTGGAGAGGTGCAATGTCCAAACAGAGGGTGAAAGGACGCCGCAGCAGGTAGTATCAGAGAGTGAGGACTGCCCACTTGATGGCCAGGCACTCCTTCTCAATGGTATTGTATTACTTTCACGCATTGAGAGCTTGCGGCTGATGTACAGCACCAAATGTTCCTCACCCTCCACCTTCTGGGACAGAATGGCCCCCAGCCCTCTGTCTGATGCAACAGTCTGTAAAATAAAAGGGAAAGAGAAGTCAGGGGAATGCAAGAGTGGCCCCCCCACACAGTGAAGCTTTTACTTTAGTGAAGGCCTGTTGGCACTTGCCCCTGGACTGGATATAGTACTCTCTTTTTAGTGAGATCAGTCAGCAGACTGGTGACATCCGAATAATTAGGTATGAACCTGTGATAGTAGCCAGCCAGCCCCAGGAACTGTCTCACCCCCTTTTTGGTTTTGGCCCTTGGGCAGGCCACAATCGCTGCAGTCTTGTTAATTTGGGGATGCACCTGCCCATGACCCAAGTGGAAACCCAGATATCATACTTCCACCCACCCAATTGCACACTTTTCAGGTTAGCTGTGAGACCCACACACCTCAGCGACTTTAGGACTGCCCTAAGGTGTTCGAGGTGTCACGGCCAATCATTGCTATAGATGATATAATCTAGGTACGCAGCTGTGTAGGTGGTGTGAGGGTAAAGAACCCTGTCTATGAGCCGCTGGAACACTGGGAGCCCCAAACAACTCAAAAGGAAGTGTGATGAATTGGTGTAACCCAAACAGTGTGGAAAAGGCCATTTTCTCTTGGGATAGAGGAGTCAAGGGGATCTGCCAATATTCCTTTGTTAAATCCAGTGTCAAGTAAAAATGAGCAGTGCCAAATTAATCGAGCAGCTCATCAATGCAAGGCATTGGGTATACATCAAATTTAGACACCACGTTGACCTTTCTATAGTCCACACAGAACCAGCCCGACCCATCAATCTTGGAACCAGGACCACGGGGCTGCTCTGAGTCACTGTGGGACTCCTCGATTATGCCCATTTTGAGTATGGCCTTGAGTTCATCCTGGACCACTTTTTTTTTTTTTTTGTGTGTGTGTGTTTTTGGGCAGGCAGTAAGAGCGGCTGCGCACTACCACCCCCAGGGGTCATTGTGGTGTTCTATGAGGTGGGTGCAGCCGGGCAGGGACAAAAACACATTGGAAAATTCCTTCTGCGACTGGGCCACCTCTGTGAGTTGGGCCAGGGAGAGGTGGTCTCCACAAGGGACTGGAGTGGTTGGAGATGTAAATTATTATTTTTTTGTACCTCCAGCCCCAGTGCCGACTTCTCCAGGATTACTAACACCAACGCTATGGGGACCTCCTCCTTCCAGCATTTTAACAGATTGAGGTGGTAAATTTGCAATGTCCCATCCCTGTCCATTTGCCTCACCTCATAGTCGACATCCCCGACTCGCCGTGTGACCTCAAAGGGCCCTTGCCACTTGGAGATTAGTTTGGACCTCGATGTGAGCAATAATATGAGCATTTTGTCTTCTGGTGTGAAAATTCTAAGGTCTGTGTCCCTGTCATACAGTTGGACTTAACGTTCTTGTGCCTGCTGCAAATTCTCCTGGGTTAAGTGCATGTGTGTGGAGTTTGGCACGCAGGTCGAACATATTGAATTTCATTCTTACTAGGCAAAGGTCCCTCCTCCCAGTTTTCACGTAGCATGTCTAAAATGCCACGTGGCTTATGCCCATATAATAATTAGAATGGTGAAAAACCTGTGGAGGCTTGTGGGACCTCTCGTACTGCAAATAACAGGGGCTCGAGCCACTTATCCCAATTACGTGCGTCCTCACTTCCGAACTTCTGAATTATGTTTTGAGTGTTTGATTAAAACGCTCCACTAAGCCATCTATTTGTGGGTGATAGATACTTGTGCGGATATACTTATTCCCCAGTAACCCATACAGTTCACATAGTGTGTGAGACATAAATGTAGTACCTTTGGTCTGTCAGGATTTCTTTCTGAATTTTGACCCGGGAAACAATACATAAGAGTGCTTCCACAATACTGTGTGCTGAGATTGCGTAGAGGCACCGCTTCCAGATATCGTGTTGCATAGTCCACCAGAACTAGAATAAAGCGATATCCCCGTGCTGACCGATCTAATGGCCCGATGAGATCCATTCATATTCTTTCAAAAGGGGTCTCGATCAATGGGAGAGGGCACAAAGGTGCTTTTGGAGTGGCCACAGGATTTACTAATTGGCATTTGTGGAATCCCCATGAATCTCTGGCCAATAGAACTGGTCCATTATTCGGGCTAGTGTTTTATCCTGCCCTAAGTGTCCGGCTATGGGATTAAAGTGAGCTGCATGGAATGAGTTCCCTGTGGCTCTTTGGGATGAATAACTCTATCTTTTAGCCAGTCTGAGTGTCCTGCGTCACTTGGTATAACCTATCCTTAATAATAGAAAAGTAGGGGAAGGCCTGCATCTCATTTGGCTGGAGAATTTGACCATCGATTACTCTCACTTGGTCAGATGCATGCTGCAGAATCTCATCTCACAACTGCTCTAAAGGGAAATCCTCAAGGGAATCCCCGAGGGGGGGAGGAGGGGTGGGGTCCTCCTCGCTCTGCGTATCACCCTGACGTGGTGCTGATGTAAACAGCTCTGTGACAGCTTCTTCTGCCAATGCTAGTCTGGGATCTTCCCAAGATGTATTACTGCAGGACCCACTTCTTACTATGTGTTCCATTAACTCTTTAAAGCCTGGCCAATCAGTCCCCAAAATCAGCGAGTGGGTGAGATGAGGATTAACTGTCACCTTTACACTATGCTTTTCTTCCTGAAATAAAATGTGGATGGACACTAAAGGGTAGTTGTGAACATCCCCGTGCACACACACTACCTTCACCACTTGTGCTCTCCCCGATGCCTCACCTTGCACCAGGCTTTGGTGGATTGAAGTCTGGTTACAGCCGGCATCCACCAAGGCCTGTTATGTATCTCCTTGTACACTTACTGGTATACAATACGCTCCGGCCCGATCGAGGGCAGTTTCTGGCCTGTCAGGGACCCAGACCACCGCGCCCACCTCCATCGTGGAGCACTGATTTTGGAGATGTCCTGGCTCCCTGCAGTGCCAGCACGCCAGCCCAGGCTCTCCCTCTACACCAGTGTTACAGACATCACTAATTTGGGGGGAGAAGACACAGACAAGGAAGGGGGAAACGGGAGAACACCATGGGTGTGTCTGGCAGTCTGGGGGGAGCCGGCGGTGAGGGAACGGGGCGTGGATGGGAAGCAGAGGGAGAGAGGGAGGAAAGAGGAGAAGGAGAAGCATGTTTTCCTGCTGTTAGAACCACTGCCATGTGGTCCTCTGCCAGCTCGATGGCTTGATCCAGGCTGGGCTGGGCAATGACCCTGGACCCACTCCGCCATTCCTTCCGGAAGTCGCATGATGAACTGCTCCAGTGTCACCAGGTCAATAATTCCCTCAGCGTCACGGCTGTCTGCCCTCAGCCACCACCAGCAGGTGTCCCAGAGTTGTTGGCCGAATGCAAATGGCCGGCCGACCTCCTCCAAGTGCAGCGAGCGGAAGCACTGATGCTGCTGTTCCAGGGAGCGACCGACACACTGGAGAATGGCTTTCTTTAAGTCTGCATATACGAGCTGGTTGTTGGAGGGGAGCTGCAGCATGACAAGCTGCACCTTGCCAGTCAGCAGGGGAAGGAGGTGTGCTGCTCGACTGGCCAACCCCACACCTCGGCTACTTGCTCAAAGACCATGAGGAAGGCTTCTGGGTTGTTGTGCGGACCCATCTTTGTTAGAGTGAGGTGGGGAGGATCCGCTGCAGTGGTGGTCGAGGACCCCGCCGATGTGAGTAGGTGCCAGAACGCCTGGTGGTCTTCTTGTTGGGCCAGCATCAAGGCTTTGAACCATTGTTCCTGCTCCTTTTGGAGGGCGATCAGCGCTTGATGC
>JAPEKN010000006.1:13126005-13138931 GCA_028877435.1 Cathorops dasycephalus
TTTCCAGCCTCTTATTGCCCCTGTCCCAACTTTTTTGAGATGTGTTGCTGTCATGAAATTTCAAATGAGCCAATATTCGGCATGAAATTTCAAAATGTCTCACTTTTGACATTTGATGTGTTGTCTATATTCTGTTGTGAATACAATATCAGTTTGAGATTTGTAAATTATTGCATTTCATTTTTATTTACAATTTGTACTTTGTCCCAACTTTTTTGGAATCGGGGTTGTCCATAGTACAGTTTTTGCTTACATAGTAACTTTCAATGGCCTTTCTGTTTCTTCATATGCAGACTTTGGGGTGATCATTGACTCCAGTCTTTCATTTGAAACTGGAGAAAATGTTACTAGGATAGCCTTCTTTCATCTAAGAAATATTGCTAAAATAAGAAATATCATGTCACGACACAATGCAAAAAAAATAGTTCATGCGTTTGTTACCTCTAGGTTGGACAACTGTAATGCCTTACTGTCTGGATGGGTTCCAATCAAGGTTTCTCTCTCATGTCATCTCAGAGTTTTTCCTTGCCACTGTCACCCCAGGCTTGTTCATTAGGGATAAATAAATTTATTAGGATAAATGTATTAGCTCATATGTTTAAAGTCTTTATATTTCTGTAAAGATGCTTTACAACAATATTATTGAATGCACGATACAAAAAAATTGACTTGACTTCAGTGTCTGATTAATCCTCTTGATAAGCCTGTCTGTCTGGGGATGGTTAACAGGGGTTTTTAGATGTTTTACCTACAGCAGCTGACAAGTGTCATGAATGGAATACCCTGGTCAGTGATATGGTCCTTTGGAATGCCAACCTGCCGAAGAAGGCTGTGAGCCCATGAGCAAATGTTTTCCAATGTGGCCTTTTGGAATGGGACAGCCTCAGAATATCTCGTGACAGTCCACTATGACCAGGATGTAATGGTGGCCACAGCTGGTCTTTGGGAGTGGCCCTACCAGGTCAATTCCCACCTGCTTGAATGGGACCACAGTGATGGGTAGGGGAATGAGAGGTCCTGGGGCTGATTTATAGGGAGTAGTCTTTTGGCATTGGGGGCACCTCTGGCAGAAATTATGATCCCCTGCAACCATGCCTGGCCAGTTCAGGATTTTTTTCAGTGTTTAGGGGTCCCAGGAGGGCATCAAGTGGGTGGGTGTGGGTCAGGTGCATGATGGTGTGGTAGAGGGGGTGTGGCATTCACTCTCTCTGACAGGGCCTCAGCATTTGCTTCCTCTTCTTCAGCAAGGAAGGTGGCGCACACAAGGGCTGGTGCTTGATGCTGGTGTCTACATCTTCAGGGTGCTTGCTGTTTCTTCTCGGCTGTTGGCTGTCAAAATCCTGGGCAGTCTCTCCCTATGAAATAGGGAAATCAGGGATGAATCTGATGGTTAGTAGCCACTCACCTCTTTTTGGACCTCCCTCACATCCCCATGAACACAGGTCACTGCCAGGCTCCCCTTGGGCTCAACAGGACGAGGCAGCACTGATGGGTGGGCTAGGGTGATGGCACTCCCCAAATTCAACATGGCCAATATTGGTCTCCTATTAAGCTGGAGGGTGATTATGAGGGCACTGGCACAGAGAGCATCGTGCATGATGCAGCCCACCAGCCATGACTTGTAGATCTTCAGGAGAGAGGACCTGTTGGTCTTGGTGGGCATGGGCTTGTCTGCAGCTGCCACCTTGGGTTGTGGCTATTCCTGTGTCTCAGCATTCTGTAGGCTATGCTGGGGTGGTGATCAAGCTCTCTGTGGGTGTTATGATGTCATGGCTGTCCCAGTCCATTTCTGAGTTTGAGTGTAGAGAGAGTGCACTCTGGGGCCATGACCATGTCCCTTGGTGTCCTTGCTGCTTTCATATCCACAGCTCTACTGTATTCCCCAGGGAGGGCCCTCAGGAACTTGTCAAGGGTGAGGTGTTCCACTATCTCCAATGAGGACAGCTAATCTATAGTTCAAACCATCTTCAAGTGATATGCAGGAGGTCCCCATGTTTGCTGAGATGATAGGCCCAGTGGTAAAACTCCTTGAGGCAACTTGAGTGGAGGAGAGACTCCACTCAAGCCAGGATCCCTTCCTGTAGAATAGTCATCAGCTTCTCCATTGGAGAGTGTGTAGTAGGCTTGCTGCACCTCTCCAGTGAGTAGAGTCACTAGGGCGTGGGACCAGTGTTGTAGTGCCCAGCCTTTTCTGGTTGCAACCCACTCAAAAGTGCTAAAAGAATGCCTTGATGTTGTCCTCAGAAGTCATCTTTGTGAGCAGGTTTTGCTCAAGCTGGGTTGGGGAGGGGTACTGCCTCTGCTGGGACAGCCTGGTTGAGGAGCAGGAGCTCTTGGATGGCTACATAGCCCTGCCATCTCCTGGGAGGTCTGCGACTGCTGCAGGCTGACCTCAAGGAGAGGCTGTACGACTGGATCCAGGATGGGAGGGTTAGGGTGTGCATCTGTGTTCTCTGACTGCATTCTCCACCAGTGGCGCACAGATATTAACATAAATTGCATACATACAGTAAAATACATACATCATACATAAAATCAACACAATATTAAGAATGTGAGAAATGGAGTTGTCACAGTCAACAGTCACATCAGGTAAAACAGCTACATGTTTCCTGTAGAGTGGATTTTAACATTCCCTTGAAGGCATTTACAGAAGGAAGTGCTTCTAATGTAATGATAACCTGCATCTCATTCCATATTGATGGTACATAAAAGGAGAAGGCAGTTTTCCCAAGCTCTGACTGTACCATCGGAACATCCAAGAGCATCCTATTTACTGCTCACCTAGTATTGTAGGTGCCTGTGTGGCAAGTTAGAAGTCTTGAGATATAGACTGGCAGTTTACCTAGCAATACCTTGAGAGTAAGAATCAACAAGTGCCATTTTCACCTCTGATATAGAGAGGGCCAACCTAAAGATTCATATAAGTGCAGTGATGTGTTCATGAACCTGCATTTGTTACAAAATGTATTGTGGCATGATACAGAGAATCCAGCTTTTTAAGCATGGAAGATGCTGCATGCATACATATCACATCACCAAAGTCTAATACAGATAAAAAGGAGCTTTGCACTATTCTCTTTCTAGCCTCAAATGGAAAGCATTTTTTTAAACGAAAAAAAAAAAAAGACCCAGTTTAGGCCTAAGCTTTCTCAACAGATTGTCAATATGCACATCAAAAGTCAACTTATCATCAAGTCATATGCCCAGGTATTTGTAAAAAGCAACTCTTTCAAGACATGTCCATCTAATGTCACGATAGTGGAAATTGGAGCAGCTGCTATAGCTTGAGAGTGAGTAAAAGTCATATATTTGGTCTTCTTTGAATTAAGGACCAGTTTTAATTTGAGCAGGGAGTGCTGCAATGTTTGAAACACACCCTGCAAGATTTTTATGGCCTGATCTAAGGAGGATGCCACTGTATAGACAACCATGTCATCCACATGTAAGTGGAAAAGGGCTGGACTTATTCCACTACCTAGGCCATTTATAAAGATAGAAAATAAAATAGGGGCCAAAATAGAACCTTGGGGAACACCTTTGTTTAGAGGAAGAGAGGCTGAAGTATAGTTTTCCACTGATACACACTGGGTTCTACCAGATAGGTAGTTTTTAAACCAATTCAGAGCCATTTCACTAAGGCCTATGCAGCTAAGTCTCTGTAGTAATAGTTAATGATCCACAGAGTAAATTGCTTTAGACAGATCAACAAACAATGCTGCACAGTGTTTTTTACTGTCTGTAAAAAAACTTGTGACTAGCAGAGCCGCTGTTGTAGTACTGTGGCCTGATCTAAAACCTGACTGAAACTCACTGAGAATATTCCTATCAGTCAAAAACCTTTTCAACTTCTCATTTACAAGGGATTCAAAAACTTTGGCCATAACTGACAATCTAGAAATGGGACGATAATTATTCAAATCAGAAGGGTCACCACCCTTTAACAGAGGGAGAACCATAGCCGATTTCCATGAATTGGGTATTTTATTGGAGTGGAGACTGAGATTGAAGATAGAGGTGATTGGCTCTGCAATAATACCTGCAGCAGTTTTAAAGAAAAATGGTTCTCTCTTATCTGGGCCCGGAGATTTTTTTTTATATCCAAGTTCAATAGAGCTTTTCGAACTTGAGAGGTTGGAATGGGTGCAAAAGTAAACATATACTTCCAAATCTTTAGCCATTTGATCTCCTATCCAGCCAGAGCTCTCTTTTTGCGTCCTCTCCTTCTCCCAGCATGATTGCAGAACCTTTTTTGTGGGATGGCTCTCTGTGTCCCCTTAGATTTATCCAGTAGTTGGCCACTAGCAGTTTCCAATGTAACAGTAAAGGCATTTCACCTGCTTCAACTTGGAATGCACATACTGGGGAGATTCTACTGCTCCTAGACACAACCCTTAGAGCCTGAGCTTGTAGACGATCAAGCTCTGCTATCACAGATTTTGCTGCTGATCCATATGTAACTCTGTCTACGGTAAGGTGAAGGGGATCACTCACTAGTCACTAGGTTCTACAGGAGGACTGCAGTAGAAGATACTGTTTTGTATATTAATGCCTTTTCCACCCACAATAACACACACGACAACAGGTTTTGGTTATAATAAAAAAGACTGTATTAATATTGCAAGGAAAGAGTATTGGGAATTAATACAAGTAGGTATAGTGGAAAAAAGGAATGTCCGGCACAACTTCAAATATATCTCAGTACCTTTCTATATTTAGGGGGAAGCACTAGTGGTATGTGTGAAAAGAGTGCTATGGAGTATTACAAGTATAGAGTGTAAAGAGGATATGTATGTGTGGGGTGAATGTAGTATAGTGTTGCTGGAGTGATATCAAACTATCAGGTATAATGGGCCAAAGTGTGAGCGTGTTACTTATCCTCAACTGTACTCAACTAGAGTGTTGTGTTGTGTTTGTGAATGTTGTGTAGTGAATGTTGAGCAGTGTGGGATGAATGTGGCGAAAGGTTGAATGTTGTGAATGTTGCAAAGCTTTGTTATGTCAATGGGTAACTGGATTGTGAGTGTATGTATGGCTATCAAAAGGTAAGTATCAATGTATATCGATCAGCTGTGTGTAGTGAGTATCCAATATTTAGAGTATCGATGTGTGTGTGTGTGTGTGTGTGTGTGTGCGTGTGTGAAATGTATCACTGTGTCAAAACCAAAACCAAAATGTCAGTATATGTTAAAGATACAATATACTTATCAGATATACGTATCACATATATCTAAACCTGAATCTGTATCAAACCCATCAATGAAAAGCTTATACATAAAATAAGATAAAAGCTAAATTAAACCCAAGTATGTTGGATCCAACAACCCCAAAAATAAATAAATAATTAAAAGAATGTCCTCTGAGCTCAGGGAAAAAAAAATAAACAAATTAAGAGAGAAGAAAAAATGTCCTTCGAGGGGAAAAAGTAATGTTCAGTCCTTCTTTCAATTCAACGATACCGTATTTCCTAGACCGTTGCGTGTGCAGCGGTCCTACCAGTCGGCAACAGTCTCTGTGGAATGGGAGGGTAGAGGGTAACGGGCAGCGATGGCTTCAACGCAGGCTCTCGGGACAGTGGACGACAGTGGACGGCAGCGGCAGGCACAGGCACTCGGGGTAGGAAAAAAAACCAGCCTGCACAAACCCGCGCAAGTGATTAAAATCTCATTCTCCTTATTTAACTTAACATCTTTTCGCGCTCAGATCTACACTACAGCCTCTATATTATCATTTTTCTTAAAATCACGGTTTATACAGTATTCATTCATTCATTACAGATTCATACAATCATGTTTCATACAGTACCATCAGTCAGCTAGCCCAGCCAAAACGGTTAGCAGTGTGGCTAACATTTACCTCAGTACTGTTAAGATGTAGGCGGCAACGTTGTGTAACGAAACTTCCAACCTCATATCATGTATTAAAATGAATAACAAGAACGGATTACAAATCAAAACAAACACATCTTAACCTAAATCCCATCCTGGATGGTTTATTGTTCGGTTCCAATTTACTGAACCAAGATATTCACTGACTTGCGTAGCATGCTAAATGCAGTTGATTAGCAACTCACCAGGATATTCTTCTATTCAAAAAAAAAAAATCGGGAATCCTCCAAAACAAAATCAAAAGGGTCTTAAATCATCAGTTTGTGTGTAGATGTGTTGTGGGAATATGTTGTGCGAATGTATTGTGCCTGTGTTAAATATCAATCAATCGTTCGTATCTCGATCGTTTTCTTCTTGTTTCTTATCAGTGGTATCAGTGAATGTGTATGTCTCGAGGAGAAGGGAAAGTAATTATAGCGTTCTAGGCTAGCCGGGGCCTAGGGAGCGTCAATAAATTCCTGTCTATCCTTAGAACTAACATGAGTGGGAGTTCCTTAGGGAGTGTCTACAAATGAGTGAAAGACAGTTTCAAAAACTGACGAGGGATCAGTGTGTGAATGTAGTGCTCTTAAAAATCAGTGTGTAAATGTGGTGCAAAGATTCATAGGGGTTACACTCTCCCCCTCTAAACCGCATGCGTCCCTGCATGCGAGTAAGGCTGCAGAGCCTGAAGAAGGGCAGTTTCTAAGTTCTCAAAGAGAGAGCTAATAGCTAAAATTAGGGGCTTCCCTAACTCATCATAAGTCAATCTACAAGGTAGATGCCTGGTCCTGCCAGAGCGTCTGGTTTCAGGCTCTTCTGACATGACGGCATGATCAAGGCTTTCAGGGTCTGAGTGGGGTTCAGGTTCAGGGTCTTGCTCAAGTTCTGGACCATCATGGACGTCGACTGCAACAGGCTCTGGGCTTCGAGGGCTGTGAGGTGAAACCACTGGATGGATCTCCGGGGGGGCTACTTGAGGCTCGGTCTGGGCTTCAATACTGGGGGGCTGAGACACGACTTCACATTCCTGGGGGACATGGGCAGGCACTTCAACATGTGGTCTGGAGTGGGGTCTGACAACTGTCTCTTGCATATGCTCTCTTGTCAGCCTGAAGGGTCCACTGGTGACAAAGTCTGGCACTTGGGCTACTGGGTACAGCTCGTCTGAACTGCCAGATGATTCCTCTTCATGGCTGTCTGGATACCCTGGCTGGTTTACAGGTTTACTTTGGGATCTAGATCTGAGTTTTCGGGTCACTGCAATGGGAGGAGCTGGCTCGTCTGCGTCCTGCACAGGTAAAAATCCGCACGGCAAGAGGAGGTCTCTGTGCAAAGTTCTGTGGGGCCCACTTCCCGATTCAGGTTTAACAACATACACAGGACTCTCACCGATCTGCTCTGTCACGACATGGATCTTGTGCTCCCATCTGTCGGCCAACTTGTGTTTGCCCCTTATGTTGACATTCCGGACTAGAACTCTGTCTCCGACAAGGAGTCTGGCAGCTCTGACCTTCCTATCAAATCGAACCTTGTTCTTGTCATGAGATCTCTGAGCACTCTCAGTGGCCAAGGTGTAGCTCTCTTGAAGGCGCCGTCGGAGGCTTGCGACGAACTCTGAGTGTGTCTGAGTAGTCTGAGGGTCAGGAGTGATGCCAAGAATGAAATCCACAGGGAGTCTTGGTTGCCTTCCAAACATCAGCTCATACGGGGAGTAGCCGGTCGTGTCGTTTCTTGTACAATTGTAGGCATGTACCAGTGGCTTCACAAAGTCTCTCCAGTGCTGCTTGTCTTTGTCCTCTAGAGTCCCCAGCATCGCAAGTAGCGTTCGGTTGAATCTTTCGACAGGGTTTCCCTGAGGGTGGTATGGGGTTGTTCTGACCTTAGTGGCTCCGATGACTGAGCAGAGTTCTTTGATGGTTTTTGATTCAAAATCCCGACCTTGGTCACTCAACAGACGACTGGGGAAACCGTAGTGGACAATGAAATTTTCCCACAAAGCCTTAGCGACGGTCTTTGCTTTTTGGTCTCTTGTGGGTACTGCTACGGAGAACTTAGTGAAGTGATCGGTGATCACAAGGATGTTTCGTGTGTCACGACTGTCTGGCTCAAGAGACAGGTAGTCCATGCAGATGAGCTCTAGTGGGTATGTGGTGGTAATGCTCTCCATTGGTGCAGCTCTCTGAGGAACAGCTTTCCGTCTGAAACAACGCTCACACTTCAAGCACTTCTCTTCAATGTCATTGGCCATGCCAGGCCAGAAGAACCGGGCACGGGCAAGGTTTAGAGCTCGTTCTGCACCTAGATGGCCAACCTCATCATGCACACCCTCTAGTGCTCTCTTCCGGAACTGTTTGGGTAACACCAGCTGATACAGAGGCCTGCCATGATCGACCCACTTGCGGTACAGCACACCATCTCTCAGTTCCAACTTATGCCATTGTCGTAGCAGGAGCTTAACTTCAGGGGGTTCTGAACGGACTGCTGTGTGACTGGGCTTAGCCCCTCTCGCTACAAGGCCAACAATCTGGCGAATGTGTGGGTCATCTGCTTGAATTCTGCGCCAATCTGATGATGTCATCGATGGCAGAACATCTTGACCAAAGGAATCAGGGACTGATGATGCATCAATGGCAAGTGACTCAGCAATGATTGTGCCTGAGCAGGGATCATCCATGGTGACTACAGAGTGACGTTGACATATAGCAGAGAGCACTTCGCAAGAAGTGGAGGGTCCAGCCGCATCCACGAGTCGTCTCTTGAACTCATCTATCCTCTCTCTCTCTTTGATGAAGGCACTGTCTTCCTGGGGAGGATCTTGTTCACGGCGAGACAACCCATCAGCATCTCCATTGGACTGGCCAGGCCTGTACTTGATATTGAAACGGTACGTGGAGAGGGCAGCCAGCCACCTATGACCTGCAGCATCTAGCTTCGCCGAAGTCAAAACATACGTGAGGGGGTTATTGTCTGTCAAGACAGTGAACTCACTCCCATACAAGTAGTCATGAAACTTCTCACAGACTGCCCACTTGAGGGCCAGGAACTCTAGTTTGTGAGTGGGGTAATTCTGTTCGCTCTTTGAGAGGCCCCTGCTGGCATAAGCCACAACTCTGAGCTGTCCTTCCTGCTCCTGGTAGAGGGCAGCACCCAACCCCTGCCGGCAAGCATCAGTGTGGAGGATGTATGGTAGCTGTGGATTGGCAAAGGCCAGGATGGGGGCAGATGTCAATCTCTCGATCAGGGTATGAAAAGCCGTGTCGCACTCGAGGGTCCATTCATCTCCAAATGGTACTTTTGGATTGGGGCAATTCTCTACTCTTGGGCGCTTGTACACTTTTCCTCTTTTCCGTGCTGGGTGATAACCTGCTGTCAGGTGGTTCAAGGGTTTGGCTATTTTTGAGTACCCTGCAACAAAGCGGCGATAGTACCCTGCGAAGCCCAAAAAGCACTTCAGTTCTTGCCGGTTAGTGGGACGGGGCCAGGTTTTGAGGGCTGAGACCTTGTCAGGGTCAGTGTGGACTCCCTGAGCATCTACAATGTGGCCCAAGTACTTAACTGAGGTCTTAAAAAAGTGACACTTCTCGGGGGATAGCTTCAATCCGTAGTCTCTCAGACGGGTGAGCACCTTCATCAGTCGGGCTTCATGTTCTTCTAAAGTCTCTGAGAAGACTATCAAATCATCGAGAAAGACTAGCACTTCATTCAGGTGCAGGTCGCCAACACACTTCTCCATCAAGCGTTGGAAAGTGCTTGGGGCATTGGTCACACCTTGGGGCAGCCGGTTGAATTCGAAGAAGCCCAAGGGACACACAAAGGCTGTTTTGTGCTTGTCTTCTTCGGCTACCTCGACTTGGTAGTACCCAGACTTGAGGTCCATCACAGAAAACCACTTGGCTCCATTTAGGGCGGTGAAGGTCTCCTCGATGTTGGGGAGGGCATACGCGTCTTTTATGGTGCGGGTGTTGAGCTTTCTGTAATCGACGCACAGACGGATCGTCCCATTTTTCTTCCGGACAACAACAATTGGGGAGGCAAACGGACTTTCTGACTCTCTGATTATCCCAGCATCCAGTAACTCTCTGAGGTGTTGTTTCACGGCCTCTCTGTCACATGGGTGGATGGGTCTTGATCTTTCCTTGAATGGGGATTCGTCCTGCAGTCGAATGCGGTGTTTCACTGCGGTGGTGTGGCCATAGGTGAGATCGTCTATGGCGAAAACTTCGGGGATGGTATTGAGTCTCTCTGTAACACGCCTCTTCCAGTTCTCAGGGATGGGTGAATCTTCGAGGTCAAATCTGAGTGGGCCAGAGGATGACTGAGGGACACCAGGAGTGCGCCGGCTGGGGTCAAGTGGAGTGACACATTGGGCTGCCGATACCTGTGCAAGTACACTCTGTTGATGTAGTGTTACATCATGGTCGGTCGTGTTGCTCAGCACGATGGGGACTTTACAGCTGGATTCACATGGGATGTTCACAAGAGCACACTCAAGAATGACACCACCTGGCAATGGGCAATGCTCATGTGGCTCAAGGACAAAGTCAGAGTGGTGGGCAGTCTTTCCTATTCTAACAAGGCCAGTGGTGTATAGCTTTTGCTGAGCAGGTATGGTGAGGGCCTTGCGACCGTGTAGTTTGACAGTGTGCGGGTGCTTTGTGGTCTCATGAGCTTGGGCAATATGCTGGAAAAGTTGTGCATAGCTGCCGTCAGAGTGGGTTCGGAAAAAGCATTTCAGACCATCTTGTTCAATACCGTGTTGGTAGAGTCGGTCAAGGACATTGGTGCCGATCAAAAGGGGAATCTTGCTGTTCAGGTGATGTTCTGGAACCACAAGCACAAGAGCCATCAGATCAGCCTTCTTTCCTGTTATCGTCTGAGGAAAAGAGATGTTCACCTCCACGTACCCAAGATAAGGGACATTTTGGCCACCTGCACCCTCAATCTCCAGTAGAGCATGAATGGGTTGGATAGGAAGGGGGGACAGAAAGTCATGGTGAAAGGACTCTGAAATGGTCGTGACCTGTGAACCAGTGTCCAGTATGGATTCACATGGCATGCCCTCTACAAAGACTGACGCTGCACAGCGGGGGCCTATGAGTCCAGAGGGTAAGCGGGGAGTGACATGAAAGCTTTTGGCAGTGTGTTTAGGGGCAGTGACATTACATTCTGCACCAGTGGGACTGAAACATGTAAAGTGCCCAGCTCCTGGGGGTCCCTCTGCAGGAGCTGTCAATAGTTTAAATGGGGGGGAAAAAGGGGCGGATGCTGTCTGGAACTATTCTGTCTCTCCCTCAGTTCAGTTTTCTTCTTGTGTACCAACCCCGGGTTTGCCTCATTCGAACACTTGGCAGCTATGTGCCCATCTCCTCCACATCTGAAACAAAACCACGCCCTTGGCATACCTGTAGACATTGGAGGCCTCTGGTGTGTAGTGGAACTGGCTGAGGGGTACCCACTGTGTTCAATGCCATGGGTTTGACCTGAGACTTTTGCATGGTGTGACAATATTTCTACCTGTTTCGTTAAGGCTTCAATTTTCTTGGCCAGGTCATTGTTGTGGCCATGGTTCTCCTCTTGTCTGTCTGTCCTCAACAAGCTCTTTTCTTTCTCTTCTTGCAGGGGTTGGGGTGGCAGGGCAGGCTCAGGGTCACAAGTGGGCATGCCAAGAACGGAGTGGGCGTGTGCGGCAGCTCTAGTGGCACCAAGGTGCTTTTTCATGCGATCGTACTTTGCTGTCCTGCGGTCCTCTTCAGTCCTCAGCATAAGGAGCAGATCAGAGAATGATGGAGGCTTCTCTTTCTTGAGCTCTAGCTGTAGACTTACAATGAGGCTCTGGTCCCAACAGCCCCTACAGAACTGACGGAGTAGCAGCTTGCTCGCACTGTCAAGTGAGGCTCCCCCTCTAGATATGGCTCTGGTGAGGAGAGAGTGCAGTCTGTTCAGGTAGGAAGAGGACTTTTCGCCATTGTTCTGGTTACAGTTCAGAAAACTTGCGAACAGTTCTTCCCCGTCTTCCACCACACCAAAAGCAGAGTCAAGGTGGGCAACATAAGCGTCAGGCGATGAGTCTATGCCTAGCGTCTTCACTACGTCAGTAGCAGGGGTCAGTAAACTTTCAAGGATCTTACGAACTTTCTGACTGTTGGTCAAGGAGGGATCAGTGATCAAGAGGTCAGCCTGAGTGCGCCAGGTCTCATAGTCCACTTCGCCATTGGGTCTTGGCATGCGCCCAGAGAAGGTACGAAGCCTGGTGTGATGGGAAGAATGTAGTGGGGTCGACTCACTGCGGATGACATGTTCGACGATCATCTTCTGGATGTGTGGAGGGTTGACAATGCTTCCATCAACAGGAACAGGGCTACCTGGAAGACTGGGAGTGGGTGCACAGGGAGTGCGTGGGCTTGACATGGGTCGGTGTGTGACACTTGTGTCACAGGTGGTGGTGGGTAAGCTGCACTCACTGTCCTTGGTGCCTCGCAGTTCATCTTGAAGTGCTTTTAGGAAGCCTCCTGTGTTAGCACCTGCTACAGCCCTAAGCTCACGTAAGTATTGTTGAGCTAGTTTCTTCCCAGCCTCCTCTTCATAAAGGCTCCTTACGGTTCTGACATGCCATGTCTCATTGGGGTGGTTTGGGCTTGCCACTACACCTAAAACTATGGGATCAATCTTAGTGATGGACTTCTCAATTGAGTACTCAATTAGGACTCGACCATGTGGGTTATTCTCATCATCTGGTATCCTCACAATCCTACTGATGTCTCCATTAACTGAGAACAGCTCCCCTATCTCTTCGTTAGTATAGATGTCTTCAACTCCAGTGACAAATAGGGATTTCTGCCCATCTACACTATAGAGATCACAAAGATCCATGACTTAAAAGGTTTTGAGAAGAAAGTTAATAAGAAAATTTAAATGTCGGGGTATTGTGGGTTGGCAGGGTAAACTACTTAAAGCAATCCTCCTGGCTGGCTCGCCACTTTATGTAACTCTGTCTACGGTAAGGTGAAGGGGATCACTCACTAGTCACTAGGTTCTACAGGAGGACTGCAGTAGAAG
>JAPEKN010000006.1:18057296-18068325 GCA_028877435.1 Cathorops dasycephalus
CCCGCCCGTTTCTGCAGCCGCCCCTGGCCAATCCCGCCCGTTTCTGCAGCCGCCCCTGGCTAATCCCGCCCGTTTCTGCAGCCGCCCCTGGCCAATCCTGCTTATTCCTTCATATATCCCTGCCCAATCCAGCCTTGTCCCACAGATATTCTTGACTAGACATGCCCACTCCTGTAGACCATTTCACCATTCCCTCCAACTGCCACTGCTGTTTTTTCTTGTACCCATATGGAATATTGTATCTGGACTTGGATGTCTCTGTGCCAAAATATTAAGAAAGATGATTTAAACAACAGACCAACATCAGATTCCAGAAGATGAATTAATATGTGAATGAATGAGTAAAGCCTAATTTACAGCACTGCATGATCACCGGCATGTCCAACATGGACCCATGTCCCACAGAACCACATTCCTGATGCAAACGTCTATCCTGGGAGTTAAACTCATTGCTTACATATACCTTAACTGCTGACTTTTCCCTTTTCACCCAGCCAGTCCTTATTTTTCATATATTTCAACCCCCTATACACCTGAGACGGCCATTTAGTCATTTGTCCTCTATATCTGGAGCCTCAAATTATCTCACCCGTTTCCTCCAAGCTATATTGCACAACAGAGTTGGAGCTTGCTCTAATCCCCTGTTCATCTTTGACTCATATAAGAAGCCCTAAAGCCCTAAACCATGCTGTTTTATTTTTTTATGATCATTTTAGTTTCTGTCAAACCAGGCAACACTGGCTGTTAGTTGAAGTGCTTTTACTCCTGTTTGAGTGAATAATGTTGTTTTTTTCCCATTACAGTTACCTCATTGCCCACATTAGAGCATGCCTTATTGATGCAGCATTTGATTCTCTGCTTGCTATAATAATTTTACTCCCTTATTGTTACTCCCTACAGTAAGCTCTTGGCTTGTGTTAGAATTGCATGCTGTTGGGCAGGTGCTAAGGAAAAGATTTGGCATGTTGAAAGGGTCAGAGCTCACCACCATCACTGGTGGTCACTGGGCAAGTCATATTTAGTGGAACAAAAAAGGGATTTAGTGTAGCAAACAATTTTTGCCTTGCTTTTATTTTTATCTCTATTAATTTACTTTCTTTGCAAATGGGACCATAAATGTTAAAAGAAGGCTTAAGGGCTTTTGTGCTCAATAGATTTAATTGTCCTTTTGTAGATAAATGGCCAAGCAGTAGTCATTTTCTTATTAAAACAAAGTAATTATTTGACTATATTTCATATTAAAAGCCTCTAATATAATTGACGTTAACCCCTTCGGACACAAGGAAAAATGCTATGGAACTTCATGTGTACACGTTATGTCCGAAGGGGCTAAAGAAGTCTTCCAGTTATACAGCTGTTTCACTTGTCTAGGTTTCTCCAAGATGCTGGATAAAAACAACAGCATCTGCCAAAAGAAAAAAAGTTATAGTTGTGTTGTATGTGCTGCAAAACCCACAACTAGCTCAGGGTAATGGGGCATCACAATCTGTCACTGGGTTTAATACACATCTAAAAACACCAGTGACAGAATAATCTGTTAGCATTTGTAGTCTTGTACACTGCTTTCATCAAACCTGATTGGGCTCATCAGTTGCTTTGCAATCTGTGTTAATGTCATAGTCCTGTCACTCATCACATGAGGCTGAGTTGCATGTCACTTTTACACTCAAGTCCAAGCTGCATCTCAAATCACTTTTACCCTGAAGTTGAATCTCAAGTCACTTTTACCCTCAAAGCCAAGTGGTGTCTCAAGTCACTTTTGTCCTCAAGTCCAAGTCGAGTTTCGAGTCATTTTTACCCCAGAGTTGAACCTTGTCACTTTTACCTTCAACTCGAAGTAGTGTTTCAAGTCACTTTTGCCCTCAAGTCCAGTCTCACATCAGTTTTACCCTCATGTCCAAATTGAGTCTCAAATCACTTTGACTTTCAAGTCCAAGTACAGTCTTGCTCAATTTTACCCTCAAATCAAAGTCCTATCTCAAGTCACTTTTACCCTCCATTCCAAATTATGTCTGAAGTCACTTTTGCCCTCAAGTCCAAGTCAAGTCTCATGTCATTTTTGCCCTCATGGCCAAGTTGAATTTCAAGTCATTTTTTACCGGCATATCCAAGTCCTGTCTCAGGTTATGTCCAAGTGCGAGCCCCAGGCCACTTTTACCCTCAAGCGCGAGCCCCAGGCCACTTTTACCCTCAGGCGCGAGCCCCGGGCCACTTTTGCCCCCGAGCGCGAGCCCCGGGCCACTTTTGCCCCCGAGCGCGAGCCCAGTTTCAAGTCCCCCTAAAATGCAAGTCAAATCTCAAGTCACTTACTCTTGTATCCAAATCTTAGGTCACTACACTAAGACTTAAAGTCTAAATTGAATCTTCTGTTACTTCGATGAGAATCAAGTCACCCACGAGTCTACACAGGCAGCGGAGGAAGTACACAACTTGCATTATATTTTTCCGCAAGTAGCTTGTGTTAGCTATCAGAGATGGGGGTGTTCCTTATTCTTACATCCTGTCGTTTAATGCTAGTTGGCCTGATATGCTGGGGGTTTTTTTGGTTTTTTTTTTTTTTTCAGTAGAAAAGGTAACAAACTGCAGAGCACTAATTTTTTAGACCGTCCCCATTTGTCTAGAGGAACTGCAAAATAGTAACTTATTGGTATGAGTAATTTTTGACCTGCTCCTCTGTCTCTCTTTCTGCTTCCTTTCTTTTTTGATTTCTCTATCATGCTTACATTAGTGGCTAAAAGCCAAGGTAAGTCCTATTTGTCACATGCCCCAATCCCGCTGTAGTTTGTTATTAATCAGCTGCTTTACCCTCAATATGTCTTCCTCGTAGTTCAGTTTAATTCCCCCTAATATCATGTAGTCCACATTTCAGGGCTGGGCGATATAACCGAGAGGTGGTGGTGGTGTTAAGGGTGTACGATATTGTGAAATTGAAAATCCAAGCCCATGTTAATCAGTTTTAAAGCTTCTTCATGAGCTGGTTCATGAGAGAGCAGTGTTGATGATGATAATTCCAGTGTTTAACGTTAGTAGCTCTTATTATTTTTGCCTCGTATCGCCCACCCCTACAGCGCAATATAAACATGACTCTGTGTCTTAACACAAAATAGCCCCTCCACATGTAGTTCAAACGACCTTCTGTAGGCTGTATGGGTTTCCCAGACTGAATGATTGCTTTCATAGAGCATTGGCTGGCCTGTGAATATAGCCAGTTATTCATCAAACGTCCCACAGTAGTATCGTAATGAAAAATAGGATGGCTGATCCAACATCTGGAATGACCTGATAAATATAAAGTCTTCCAGTCTGCACTGCAAACATCTGAGTTTTATCTACGCAACACCCCTAATTCAGTTCGGCAGGTGATTCGCAGGCCTTTTATGAACCAAGTTAAAACAAGATTGGGACACTTTGTAGATGTTTTTGATCCAGTATTATAAAGCTGATGATCTCTACAGCTGGTTTTTAATCGTGAGGTCTGGGAAGCCCACCATTTTCCCCGATGTCCTGTTGTCCTTGTCTAGAGTTTGTCCATAAACCTCTGATCAAACACTCACGTTGTGTTTTTCAACTCTCGCCCAATCAGCAACATGGAAACAACCAATCAATCAGAGGAGGAACGCTATCGAGGACCAATCCGCCGACACAGAAGCCACCCAGTCCGCCCATGGCAGGGCGTGGCACTCTCGGGTAAGTAGCAGTTTAAGAATAGAAAAGTAATAAAACAGGATGTGGCACTCTGTTGTAGGGAAATGATCAACGACTGGGTGGTGTGATGTGGACTCAAAGCAGTGGATCATTTTTCTGTAACACCGCACATTATTAGACATACAGGACACTTTTTCGATGGAATAAAAAGGTGTTCTATTCCCTTCTAGCGGGATTCATTCATTTGGTTTGATAGCATGCAATATTATTAGTATATCATTTATCCTACGTGTATTATGTCACTCTACCCAATGGAGAATGAGCACTGAGTATGTTTTATGATATTGCATGGCTGTCAAGACAACATGACATCACATGTCAGTGCTGATGTGAATATCCAATGAGAAAGTTTTCTGCTGTACATGTGCAGAAGCATTTCTTTGTTCACTGGGAAAGAGAAATACGCGTTGAACATCTGAAAGGCTACCAAAACTTTAGTAGATATTCTTCATGCATATTTACAAGAGAAAAACATACCAACGGACATCGAAAAACTGGAAAAGAGACACATTGGAGACGAAAAACTTCCACGCTAGTGAGTGACTGCGCCAATTTGTAAACAAACATGGCTGCCAGGTTTGCTTCATTGAATACGGAAGATTTTGAGAGAATCCAGAGCGATGTACAACAAGAGGGTATATGACACAGTGCTCCTGGAGCAGAGAGGATTCAAGGCCTTGCTCAAGGGCCCAACATTGGCAGCTTGTCAGTGCTGGGGCTTGAACCCATGACTTTCAGATCAGTAATCCAGAGCCTTAACCGTTGAGCCACCACTGAAAAATGATCCTATAACAGCACTGAAAAATTAAATGAAGTCATATGCAATATGTAATCATTTCCATGAAATAACTCACATTTAAGGTAAGTAACAGCCTCAACATACAGGCTATAAAATGCTTGTGTCCTTTAGTCAAGCCAGCTTTCTGGGAGAAAAAAATCTTTCACAGAAAACTGCCTTCACAAACCGAGAGAAAGAGAGGTAATGAGGAAAAGAGAATGGAGAGGCTCATGCAAGCGACATGTTTGTGGATCGGAAATATGTCATAGGAGAAAGAGAAGGCAAGTAAGAAATGATTTGAGGCAGAAAGGTACATGGACCTTCGACACCGTAGACTGAGACGTTTGATTTGTGCTGGTCTCGGAAAGTCATTTTGGTGTCAAAAACACTATACCCCTGTTCTTCTGTGCCAGCTGTACCTTTACACAGACATCAGTTCCGGCTCTGTTACTACCAATCATTCTGGCTCAGAGGCGGAACAACACAGACCCCCCCCCCCCTCCCCCCTTCAGATTTGGACATTTTATACAGAACGTGAGGTGGTATAAAGGCGTAAGAATTCCACATTGAACAGGTTGTGGAAAAGAAGCTTTTGATAGAGACTCCCAAGAACTTCTATAAGTCCCTCTGGATCAGGGCATCTACTAAATACTGGAAATGTCATAAGAATAAGTCATTTACACTCAACAGTATATTCCATATATAAAAGTGCAGTAAACCATACAAAATATATGATTTTGAAATCGATCAGTTGTAGTTTACGTTAGTCATTCTGCTTACGCATCATAAATTTACACACACTCAGGAGCACGAGTAGGATACAAAAGTAGATTTTCATGAAAACCAAATTTCTTGTGTAAATGCTCAAAGAGATGATTTATAAATAAATCTGTTCTCATCCAGCTTGATAAATATATCACGATATAGTGTCTCTGCCCTTCTTAAAATTTGTCTGGAAGCCCATTTCTGCCATGTAGAAAAGAAAGTCAGAAAGGAAAAAAAAAAATCACAATTTCTTTTGTTTATTTCAGCAGCTGAAATTTTGACTTATTATCTTAAAATTCTGATTGTGAATTCTCCAAATTTTAACTTATTTTCTTACTGAAAATGTATGTTGTTGATGTTTAATTGCTGTTTAAGACCTGCCACATCATTTTTA
This sequence comes from Cathorops dasycephalus, assembly GCA_028877435.1. Lineage (NCBI taxonomy): Eukaryota > Metazoa > Chordata > Actinopteri > Siluriformes > Ariidae > Cathorops > Cathorops dasycephalus. The sequence goes on from JAPEKN010000006.1 coordinate 18,062,939, forward strand.
TGCCCCACTGGCTGAAAGGCCCAAAGGGGGATTATGTTGTGGCGATGTCCATCCATCCCAGGAAGGGTGCTCAAATTCTGAAATCAAAACCTCTCACAATTTTTGAAGGAATTTCACGAAACTTGACAGGATTCTTTGTTATATGCTGATAATATGCATATTACAATTTTGTTCAATTCAGTTGCATTTTACCAGAGTCATGGCATAGTTGCCAGTGGGGGATATTGTGCTCTCAAAGCACTCTTGTTGGGGTTAGTTAAAGGTGCTGACAGCAAAGTCATCTGAAATTTCTAAATGTTTTTATTGTGCGTGACATTTTCCAATGTCCTGCAAGAACAATATCATGTGAATGAGATGCGATCATTTTGATGTGCTGAGGGTCGTTTTCCTCTGTTTTGGGACCGAATATCCTACCTCTTGAGGTAAACAGTATGGCCCTATGGAAACAACCGAATACAAGGAGCTTGAACTAATTAGCATAACTATGGAACTCTGTCACACCAAGATGGCGACGTGAGGAAAACATCTTCACTCTGCATCAATCTCGGAGAGTTTTGAGTCACAGGGAAGTCATTTGTGGCTGACATTCGCAAATAGATCCGTGAAACAAAAGATGAATATATCTTTCCTCTGTTACTACTTTTGTCTTATCGTTTCTTTCTCTGTAAGATCAAACCATGAAGTGTATAACTCCATACTCAGACTTACCAATCCAAGACAAGTGCTGCAAATTCTTCATCAGATTTCACGCCTGTTTCATCCTTCAGTTGATTCCAGCAGTCGATCTGTCCCTTCCAAAAAATTCTCGCAGACAACCTTTTTCATCGTGTTTCTGGTGCACTTTCTAATTGATTTGCTTTCATATTTTCCTTTTCTTTTCCACTGACTTTTAGCTGGCAGGAGAACTGAGTCTGCTATGTTTGCCCACGCTGATTTGTTTTGGTTAAAAGTCGGTCAAACATGCCCCATGCTGGTCATGTGATATTGTTGCTCACTTGCTTCAGCAATCTCCAGAATCATAAAATACAGGATGCATTTTATCTCGGCAAAACATTTACACGTAGGATACATGGTGTGTGTGGAGCAGAGAAACATCTCGAAACTCCAACAGCAATAGAAATAGAACATTTTTGCCCAGAATTCAACTTTGCAGTCAGAACCTTTAAGCATGACCATTACACTTCTTACTGTTATTATTCAATGGAAATTATGTTTGGTATTCACAAAGTGTTGAAGGATTCAAAACCTTCTTTAGCTAACATTATATTAGCTAATATTTTTCATGGATTTTTTTCATGGGGTTTTCATGAATATATTTTGCTGACTAATTAGGAGAAAGGTTTTCATGGAGATATATTTTATTTTTTATATTTATATTTAATTAGGAGAAAGGTTTTCATGGATATATTTTTGCTGATTCTAATTAGGAGAAAGAGGATAAAGCCATCTTGCAGGTGGAGGTTCAACATCTTCGACAACATAATATCCGTCTACAGGAGGAGAGTCAAACAGCAGCTGCCCAACTCAGGAAATTCATGGAATGGTTCTTTAATACCATTGACAAAAACCTTGAGAACAACTGAGCCTATTGTTTCAGCTAAGTAAATAGGTGACCCTTTAATAATGCAGCTCCTTCCCCAGTGTGATGTCTGTGTTCAAAAGTTAAAGAGGAACTTGCAAAGGAGCACATTACTAATACTGTTTGATTAGTGAAGGTGAAGGCTTGGTAAGTTAAATGAAGTGAAAAATGAATGTAATTCATCTGAGATGTACTTTTGCTTGGCATATAAGTAGGCACTTACAGACCAAAGAATTCTAGGGATTCATTGAGAGGAATTACCCATTGGGGAGTGCCCCATAGGACCTTCAAGGGCTTTTTTTCTGTTTGCATTTGCACCACCAGTAGGACTGCTGAAGTGATGTAAGCTGGTTGATGGTCATCAGTTAGCGACATCCCTATTTTTTCATATTAATGTGTATCTTGTCCACCAAATTTCTTGTGTTACTGTGAAAACAGCAAACTAGCAACATGAGTCATGTTTTGCTCACATGTTTATTTAGAAACAGATCATTCCACTGTGCTGTAGAATGGGGAAGACCATGAAGTGTTATGTGCTGACAGGAAATTATTTATTTTACATGATAAAGAACTAATTAGTGGTGGAAAATAGTTGGTGATTGCTTAAAATATGCTTACTTAACATGTTATTGTGGACTATTATTGTATCCCCTGTACGACGTAGGGGGATACTATGGATTTGCGTCAGTTGCGCGTCCGCCGCCGCGTCCGCCGACACTTGCTTGTAAACGCTCTAAAACTTGCAATTCTTATTTGATTTCTCTCAAACTTTCACAGCACAGTTATATGGGTTAGAGCTCAACGGCTATCGAAAACAATGATGATATCTTGAAATTCTCGACTCTGATGGGCATTTTTGTGCAGAAATGTTTTGTCTGGGTATGGTTTTGGCCGTTTCCCTTCAAAATGACGGGGTGTACGGGGGATACACTTGCCGTTGCACAGCGCAATGGTTAAGCCTAGTTTTTTAGCCAGCTACTTCAGAGTTTCTGGAGAACCCTGATATGTATTCGTAGGAGGTTCCCTGTCAGATCATAAATTTGGGGGGGTGGAGAGTATTTAAATAAGTAATTTAAATGCAATATGATTTACTAAGGTTTGCTGTAGTCGATTTACTGCTAATTGTGCCATTATTTCACTGAAAAAAGCAAGTCTTAATTTTGCAGAGATGTTGAGAGAGCAAGAGAAACACTGCGAACGAGTGCACAGGTGTCTGTCAGCACAGAGATTGCTCAAGCATGCAGGCAGAGTTGAGCAAGCATAGAATAGATTTTTGTTTGCTCAGATTAATATTTTCTCTTCAAAATATCATTCATGGGCTTGCGAAAGTTCCACTGCTCATTCAGGAATGCAGGACAAAAAAAGATAATGCGTAGTAAAAGAGAGGTAATTTTCTCCACTTGTGTTAATTTATTTGGAATGGCAAAAGGGAGATGTTATCCTGGACCTGTTGGCAACCTTATGCCAATTTGTGCTCCTTGTAGTAAATTAGGTTGGTGACTGCGTCTGTGTTCATCAATTTGTACGTTGTTAGTAGATCACCTGGCGGCACTGTGGTGCAGCAGTTAGCACTTTCACTTCATTTTAAGAAGGTAGTTTAAGAGTTTGAAATTCACAGCCGAATGGGGCCTTTCTGTGCTGAGATTGCATGTTCTTCCTGTGCCTGTGTCAGTTAGGTCAAATTTCTCCACTAAATTGCCCATAGGTGTGAATGTGAGTGTGAATGGTACCTTGTTTTGTGTTTGCCCTGTAATAGATTGGCAGCCTGCCCAGGGTATAGTCAGCTGGTATTGGCTCCAAATTCCCCCATGACCCTGATGGATAAATAGGAAAGATGGATGAATAGTAGATCACAGGCAGAATTGGCCACTCCCATTGGCACCTTTTTTTTTATTACTGCCTCATGCTAATTTGCCCTGCTTAGTGGACACAATGTCAGAATAACATTGTGTTGAAGTGCTTGACTGACTTACACAAGATCCAATTATGTTCAAGAAAAATAAGCTTGACAGTATCTTAGCAAGCTAGCTAAATATGGAAGAGATGAGCGAGAACCTTTTATTTGTTCTTAGTGATGGAGAAACACCAGCAGTGTGTAATGACAGAATCACATTCTCACTCAATCTAGTGATCTATTCCAGCACTGAAGAGCCCCAGGTTGGGAAAACACCCATCAAAACTTCCTGCACATGACAGAATCACATTCTCACTCAATCTTAGGAAGTGATCATAGGAACCTGCACTGAACTGCAATCTTAGGAAGTGCAGGTACATTAGTGTAGGTTGTACCTTGGAGTACAAAAATGGGCTCCTACTGTACCCCTATTTCTGACAGTGTAGTTGATTGAGCTCCCTTGTATCCTCCATCTGAGATGAGCCCAATGAGGGTCGTGTCATTTGCAAACTTCAGGAGTTTAACAGCATGGTGGCTAGAAATGCAGTCATTCATGTACAATGAGAAAAGTAGTGGAGACAGCACACAGCCTGGGGAGCCAGTACTGGTAGTCAAGGGGTCTCAGACATGCTTACCTAACTTTACCTGTCACTTCCTGTTAGCAAGGAAGTCTATAATCCACTGGCAGGCGCAGACAAGAATGTCAAGCTGGATTAGACTTTTTTTCTGTAGTAGTGCTGGAAGAATAGCGTAGAATGCAGCACTGAAGTCCACAAACAAGACACCAGTGTAATTACCAGCACAGCCAAGATGTTGAAGGATGAAGTGTAGTGCCATGTTGGCTGCATCATCAACAGCTTTGTTGGCCTTACAGGCAAACTGAAGAAGGTCTAATAGAGGAGGAATGATGGTCCTTAGATGGTATAACACAAGTCATTCAAGTCTTCATTACTACAGAAGTCAATAGTAACAGTGGAGTAAAGCTTAATATGCCCCTGAAACAATTTTTGTAGCTTGATTTTTAGTGACAAGTGACAGTGACAAGCCATTTTATCCCCAAAGGTACAATAATATACTTTATTTTCTAAGAGTGTAGTGTCATAGTGCAGCCAATTCAGTCTGAAGCTCAATGCCCAGAACATGGTAGAGTTGGTAGTGGACTTCAGGAGGAGCCCATCCCTGAGGACCCACATCACACAACATGACTCACTTGTATCCATAGTGGAGTTCTTCTGTTTTCTGGACATGTTCATTGCTCAGGACGTAAAGGGGGATCTAAACATCAACTCCCTCATTAAAAAGGCAAAGGATGTAAGCTGATGTTGGTGCATTTCTGCACAGCTCTCCTAGAACTGGTTGGCTCTATGGCATGCTCTTGCTACAATCAAGAATAAGGATAAACTATAGCATCTCATCCATAATGCTGAAAAAGTGATTGGCTACCAGCTGCTGTCACTTCTTGGGCCTTTACACCACCAGAACTGTCAGGCGGGCAAGAAAGATTATAGCTGACAGCAGCCAACCATTGCATTACTGGCATTTAGCAGACACTCTTATCCAGAGCAATGTACAATAAATAGCCTGGGGAGCAGTTGGGAGTTAGGCGCATTGCTCAAGGGTACTTCAGCCATTCCTACTAGTCCAGGGAATCAAACCTGCAACCTTTTGGTCCCAAAACCACTTCTTTAACCATTAGGCCATGGCTCCCCCCAGGGCATGAACTCTTTAAGATACCAGGACCAAAACCTCACACCATAAAAACAACTTTTTCCCCACTGTTGTAAATCCCATGAGTATACATTCACACTGATTTATCTAAGTACAATACTGATATACCGTGGCATGCAAAAGTTTGGGCACCCTTATTGAAAATGTCTGTTACTGTGAATAGTTAAGTGAGCAGAAGATGAACTG
>JAPEKN010000006.1:24348784-24359030 GCA_028877435.1 Cathorops dasycephalus
AGTCAGCTGGGATAGGCTCCAGCTTGCCTGCAACCCTGTAGAACAGGATAAAGCGGCTAGAGATAATGAGATGAGATTAAGTTCTTCTGCATGAAAGAATTGACTTCTGACAATCACAAAAAGTTAAAAAAAAAAAAAAACCTAGAATATGACAATGATGAGCTACTGATACTTAATGACATATTTGGTTGCATGTTGAGATACTTGTAAAAAATAAAAACAAACAAAAAAAACAACTTCCATGTGCCTTCAGGAACCAATAAAGTGGGCGCTGAAATAGATTTTCATCTGCTTGTTAGTCTGGGCACACAGCCTGGCAGAGTGCTGTACACACATGCTAGGAACTGCCTCACATACTTTAACACTGGCAAAGTCATTCTACACCATTTCATCCCTTTTTCTTCCAGTCTACTGATTGTGGGACTAAGCAGATCGGTCAATTTGTTTTTTTGCCGAGCTGCTCGATTCAGATAACATACGTTTATCACACCAGTTGAGTTTTACTGCCTCAGACAAATGCACAGTGACTAAATACTGTAAGGTCCAAGTGCACATTTCGTTGTGGCAGTAAAGACTCCTGATATTACAGCTGTAATATGATTCTCTTAAAACTGATGAGAACGTGCAATGAATTAACAAAAATATATGTTAATATGAGAAATGGGAACAATATATCTGCTAGACCCAGAAGCATTGAAAGGTGTCATGGCAAACCTCCAGGTCCATCTTCTTACTTGCTGACAACTGTCCCATTGTTCCACTGGAAAGCAGCCACTTCTCAGTTGGAGGAAGCTGTGAGGAGTGTCTGAATCGTATGCCTAAACAACATGTGATCTCCATTTAAATACTTTCCAGCACAATGGCTGCCTGGAGCACTCAGCATTAAAGAGGACGCACTGTGTGGGCTATCTGTACTTGATTGTGGGATATTAGCCACCCAGCACTGTTCACTGTTGAAAATGTCAGCTGTCTGGTTTGGGTACTTGCTTCAGCCTAAACAGAAACTCTAGCTCCACACATCCAGAGTAATGAAATGCGCTTGAAAAAAAAAAAGGGTGGAAAAATCGTAAGGCTTTTTCAGTAATATAAATTTCAAAGCCAGAAGGCAAAATGAGGTGAATATATTTCTCTGCCAATGAACTTTAAAGAGTAAGTAGAACTTCAGCAGATGGACACAGGGTCTGTCAACGTTATCCAAGAGAACAAGCTGGTAACAGCATGCTAACTCTGAACTATCAGGTGATTTTCAGTCAGTAATATGACAGTTTATTTTATATTTCCCTTCTTGGATGGTACTGCAAACACTAACAGGCTACAATTCAAAAACTTCATTTATCCAAAACTAACAGCCACATTTGAATAAATGGAAGGTAGCAGAGGGTATAAAAACTTTTCGAATATCAGAATGAAATTAGATCTGAATTATTACGGCATGTTAGAATCGGAGGAACAGCCAGGAATTACCCACAGCTGGAGGACCTTAAAAGAATGTGGATGCTTTAAACCAGTCTCTAATAAGCAATGGATGCAAGTCATTAGAGTAGAGAAGCAAACTGCGACATATCGCGTCGGAAATATACTGTATAACCGCTAATGAACGCCCCCGGGGGCGTTACATTTTTCAAAAGGGGGGCGTTTATTAGGGGTAAAAAAAATAAAATCACAGTTGATCGAATTTTTCAAACCCTAACATAAAAACCCTACTAAATTTCCCTAACTTTCATACGTTTTCTAGGTGAAAAGTCGTCGAATTAAGTGTTTAAAAATTTTTATTATTATTATTATTTGGGGCGCTTACTGGAGTGTATATGGTAATGCAAGTGTTCATTCGGCGAGGAAACAGCCCAGATATAGCTCGCGTGTCAGCTGGCTTGACACCTTTGATCTTTTCGCTGACCACTGTTACGTCACTCACTTTGCATAAAGCTCCCTTTTTGCAGAAGTCACGCGCCTCCCAGATAATTTGATCAGATCATTCTGTTTCTAATCGTAAAGGTGGACACACGTATTGAAAAACACAAATCCTACACTGCGAGTTTTAAGCTAAAAGTCGTAAAAATGGCGGAGGAGAAAGGAAAGCACTTTGCTTCTAAACGCTACAAGATCAACCGTAGACGAGTCCGTGAATGGTGCCAACAAAAACGCAAAATTGAAACAAAATTGATGAACAGGACAGTCAGGCGTTTGAAGGGTTTTCCCAGGAGGACATTGACATGGGAGAACAGGTGTTAGAAAATTTCACAGATATTGTTTTATCAGAGTCGGAGCAGGAGGTTGACAGCAGTGATTCAGAGCAGGCATCGATGGATTGTGATAGCCCAGGACATTGAATTCGTATTCGATTTGGATACTGGACTTGGATAGAAAACCTGGGGTATGTAAAACTGTTCAGACTGTTAGCTTTTTAAAAAATTTTTTTTCAAAATATGGAGGGGGGGGGGCGTTAATTAGGGAGGGGCCGTTCATTAGAGGTTATACAGTATATAATCTATAACAATGAAAAAACAAAGCAAAAACACAAAAATGGCTTCTTGCTATGCCACAATTAAATGTGATGCTGTTCACAGGTTCTTATAATATTCATTAACAAGCATGGCTTCCGATTCATTTCTTCAACTGAATGATAAAGGCAAGCAGGTATAACCAAGCAAATGCTGCGTCAATCAGATTCATTCATTGTGAATCATTGGTTCATTGATTCATTCATTTGCTCATCTATTCTTCCATCTTTAACAGCTGGTTAGGGATGCGGCCACCCAGTAACACCACAGGCCTATCCATCACAAGGTACCACACACACACACACACACACACACACACTCAGTATTAGCTAATCCTTTACAACAAATCAAAACCCCTGGCTTTCTTAATGTACAGTGGTTAGAAATAAATATTCTTGGTCACAGATGATTTACACTGAAAGTCTGTCATGGTAAGTTTAGCAAAGGAAGCAGGATCACATCAGAAGAGAACTGAAAGATCTTCCATCTTTAGGACTGCAGATGGGCTAAGTCTGTATCTCTGTGTAGCTGTTCAAGTTCTGTGGAGCGTTTCACATTATTGTTTGGGACAGAGCTCCTTCCACAATGGAGCTCTTTATGAAGCATCTTCAAGCTGTGAAGTTCACTTCCTCTGCTGGCTCGTGCTGTATAAAAATACATTTTTAATTGAGCACAGATGCAGCTCTGATGAAAGAGGGAAATTGCCATATGCCACATGAGTATGCTAATTGGGGACTTTGGGAGGTAAATCCTAATATTTCGTGTGCAAATAAGATGGTCTGGAGACCCACTTTGTCCCTAATTCGTCTGTGCATGAAATGCTACGTGTTAAAATGTCCTGATATGTAAATAATGCAAAATATTTATTCATTAATAATGAAGCTTGTTCGAACAGTCTTTTCTGTAATAGACTAATTCTATAAAGGATGTCAAAGCATGTTTCAAAAAAAAAAAAAAAGTGAGGGAAATGACCTGAAGCAAAGGTTGGGCTTTACCAGTGAACATGCCTTTTTGCTCACTCTGTTTTACAACTGCTGCCACTCAGATGAAAGATCAGCAGCAAAGCACGCTCAGAACATTAGTTGCTGACTCAGCGCTTGTCTTAGTGCCGACAGAACTGCTGTTTCACTGCAATATTTTAAAATATCAACCTGTCAAACAGCACCACAAGACTAGCACATCTGTATACACAAGCTGTTGCTTCAGGGAAAGCTGTGAATCAGAATCATATACTAAGAGATTGTGGTGTGGGTCAGTTGCCTGAAGAAAAATTATTTAGGCAAAGTACGTCGTTATCATCGATAGCTTTTACCTCCGCACACGTGAATATGCCGTCCATGTGGTTGTCTGTCACCTGGTGTTCCGGGTCAGAAGCACGGCACACACTGTCACGCTGCTCTATAGATCATGCTCGATACAGAAATAATCAAAAAACATGTACTATCTCAATTCCTGTTTTATTCCTAAAATCTGAAACAGTATGGTGGATGTGATGTGCCACATGTTGTCTGTATAAATGTGTGTCTTTTCACATGGGATTGAAAAAGGAAAGCGGCTGCTCCAAAGAAGCTCCCCAAATATTAAGCATTTCATTTACAGCACAGTTAGAAGCATGTCGAGACTTGATTCTCCCTCTTCTCTCTCTGGAGCTGAAAGATACAAAGCATACAGCACAGGGCAGTCTCACCCACTACAGCCCTGGCAAAACCAGCATTACACACGTCACCTACCACCCAGTAGCTGATGGTGTGTGTGTGTGTGTAAATGTAACAGAGTGGGAGGGGCACATAAAAACTGAACGAGGCACACTGACATTTAAAAAAAGCAAAAAAAAAAAAAAGAGAGAGAGAGAGGAATAAAAATGCAGTATTAAGTGAAATTAAGGAAACCAGACCTGGTGCATAGAACCCACATATTCCTTTTTATTCAATCAAATCAAATGTTCTTTTAATTCCACCATTCCGGCATTCTTAGGTGTGACCAATTTTTCCACTAGTGTTAATAACTCTGCTCCTCAGCGCATTTTTGAACGCATATCCAATATCATGAACTCAATGAAGACAACTTGGCTTAGTAAACAGCTGAAACATTTTATTAAGGTTTTTACAGCTTATTTTAAAGCTAGCCTTTATTTTGGTAAAGCTTTCAAAAACAGTCACACAGTCCTGGCATGGAGGATAATGAAAGAGACTGCTTTAAAAAAAAAAAAATGCATGCAATGCCATGGAAACAGTTGCAGAGCTACCTATTGAGTGACTATGTGGCCTGGCATAAAGCATAAGCCCAGACTACACCCACATAAAGGAGTGAGCGATCACAAAACAGTACTCGCTCTTCTTTTGTAATACTTACGTTACAACGCCTACTGATTTGTGCAGTGCGTAACTACAGCTAGCTAATGTGTGGGATGGGTCTGAACTAGTCTGCATAGCTTTAGGTCCTGCAGGAAAACATTTCTGATTGATGCTCTTGTTCACCGTGCACTGACTTGTGATTATGTTCCATATTGTGTTACTGTACACGCCACCATGTTATACATGTTTTACAGTAGTAAATATGACAGTGTAATCCTGACCTCATTTATGTTTTCCTTCTCGGTTGCAGTTGAAAAAAATTAACTGATCATGTTTGATGCGGATTTTATGCATATATACTGTAATCATGACTACTGATTCACTATATTTTTACAAAAGAAAAATAAAATGAGAATGGACTATGTAAATGCAATGGTTTTATTCAGAGCATTACCAGAATAAAGCAGGAAGATGCTGCACTGGTAGTAACCCAATATTTTGTATGACCGCAAATGGAGGCAGTGGTGTGAGAAGACAGAGATGCATTGAACACTCAGAAGAGACAGCCAGACCATAAAAAATGTCATAATAAAACACTTATTCCCACAAAACTGTTGCTGTTTTATATGGGGCAAGTCATTTCAACAAACTAAAAGAGTTCATAGTGTATACTGGGAAAAATAAAGCTCCACCTTATGATAAATCTACAAAAGTATCAGTAACTTCCTCATACACAAAGTGCAATATAATCAGTGAGAAAAAGCAGAATTATGTTCAGGTCAGAAATTCTAGAGCAGCGTTTCTCAACCTTTTTTCAGTCACGGCACCCTTCAGAAGTACGCAAATTCTCAAGGCACCCCCATATAAAATATACGCAGTCACGCTGACCCCGGCAGTGATGTGACATGGGAAAGGGGGCCGCGAGACAAATTTTGATGATGCATGAGGTGGCGATCTGCATTAGTGTAACTTGTTTTTTGGAATTTTAATTCATTATATTTATTTTAATGTTGGAATATATTTTTTGATGGCACCCCCTAACAAAGCCAGATGGCACCCCAGGGTGCCACGGCATCCTGGTTGAGAGAGGCTGCTGTAGAATTGCACTTTCCACTGAAGTTTGCAGTGGAGTTACAAATAAAATTAAACTAAATGCCTGACAGTTTAGCACTTCTCTGAATCAGATTTAGCTTCAAATGTTTTTTTGTTTTTTTTAAATTAGCTGAATAAAATAAAATGGGAAGTAGCTCCTTGGAAACACAGTGCCCAGAGGCTGTTTTTAGCAACATTGCTTTCATTGGTGTCAAACCACAAAACTTTTTTTTTTTTGTGAAATTCCAACTGCATTTTCAGATAATACTAAACTGGTAGCTATTGAGGTTGTTCTTTGAGTTGGATTATGTTTGTAATGCCTGTATCGAACTAACCCAGCAGACTGCGTTTGGGGGGAGGGGTGTGGGGTGTTTTGGGGGAAATGCTGCTTTAATATGAACTTGTTGAACACACACCTGGTAAATTTGACACGTCTTGGTTGTTTTTCTTCCACAGGCTGAGACCCGTGCAGAGTTTGGTGAAAGATCAGTGACCAAACTTGAGAGGACGATCGATGATTTGGAAGGTACGCAGCTTCACAAGTCACGATGTCCTGAGATCCTTTCACAAAAATTGACCTACGCTTTCTGATGTGTACACCCACAGATAAATGCAAAGAAACTGAGTGCAAGGCTGTTAAAGAGCTGGACCATGCTCTTAATGACATGATCTCCATGTAAATACTTAGCATGGGTGTGAAGTGGCGTGAGCTGCATGTACCCCTCCCCTCGCACGCTCTCAGAACACAGGGCATCTGAAAGTAGCAATTTATATAAATGCAGTTTTCATACTGAGATGAGCTCATACTGTAGCATGGTGTGCGTGCAGTCTCCCCACCACCAAATAATCGGAAAAGGTGCATTTTATATTCCACCCCCAAAAGTTACCTGCCAAAAAAGCAGGTTCGTGAACCACAACAGATTAAAACTACTTCTTGACTTTGATTAGTTTTTAGTTGGTGTAAGCTATATTTGCCCATGTTTCATGATGCTGTTCCTGGAGTCCAAGCAATTCTTCCTCCATGTTCTGTGCTACACAGAGGCTCTATTTACATTGGTTAAGAGCCTGATATAATTCACATGCACAGGTTATGGGTGATGTTTTCAGAAACAAGAACATGCAGGTGTGCAAACACAGAGTTCAGTCTTGTGAACCCCAGTTTTTTTTTTTTCATTCAAATTGTTGATGAAAATATTTTAAACGTGATGGTGTAATCCATATAGAAATTTCTCATTATGTGAATGAGAGGCTAATGTGTAAATGTACATGCTTGGAAGCATGACTGGGGTACGATTCCCTCCCTGGGCTTTCATGAATGCTGAATTTCTTGTGTAAATGCTCTGACGAAGGATTTGGAGCCAGCTTAATAGAGAAATGTGCGCCAGTGAGAGAGAATGGATGTTAGACACCAGTGACTAACTGTTACATGTGAGGACCAGTGACTTAGTGTTTTGTCAAGGACATGAGCGTGATGTGCTACAATCGAACTTTTTTGTGCACCCCTGTCACTTAATGAAACTGATTCTCGTCTAAGTTCCTTTTACTTTCTCTATGGAGAAGGTGCAGAGAATGTAACCGATGAAAATAGACCTGTAGTTACCCACCTACACACTGCACTGTTGCAGTGTGACACTACTGTTTGCTCTTTGCATGTACCTGCTGCTGTGAAGCCCTGAGAACTGTGCTTAGGTGGAGTTGAGGTTTGTGTGTGTGTTAGATAATGCTACAAACAGGATTAGCAGCATGGTGAGTGGTTTCCTGCATGGTATTGCTCTGGAGTGTGGCAGGGGGGGGGTTAATTACTTTGCAACTTGTTAGTTTTCTGTGTTTGGAGTAAGGTTGCATGAGGATGACTTGATTCATGATTACTTATCACAATTATTCAGTTAGCATATGGGCAAAATAAATGCGAACAAGCTCCCTTTGTATTCATAAGCTCTGATACTTTAATGGAAATGTAAACGGCTGAATCCTACCCTTTTTTTTTTTTGGAATAGCTCCGTACTTTATGCAGAATATCTGATGGTACTCGGTGAGATGACCGGAGCCAATATGACGCTAATCATAATTGGCTGCTTGTTGAATCATTTCAATCCTTCAGAACATGACTTGGATGTCAAGGAAACTGTGCACACACTGACTGTAGTGTTGCGTTCCAATTTAGTCGCGCTCTCGAGTGCGCTTGCTCTTGCCTACGTTCTCTCACTCCCACTCTCCATGTTCTCTTTTGCTCATAGCTCATGCCTGAGCTATGTTGAGGCCAGGACTGCTCATTCCCCCTCACTGTCATCAATCCATCCACTCTTATTTCATCACTTTCTGTTCTGGCATGTATTTAGTTCGCCTGTGCTCGGTCTCTGTTACTAATATTTCTTCCTCCTTTGTCTTACTGTTCACATTGCTTTTGTCCTATGTTCATATTCTCTCTCTCCCCCCTCTGAGAATATTCGAGTTGCTTCGGATTTTGGGTCACCTTCTAATTTGTCCCCTTTTGTCTGTGCGCTCTGCTGTTTGGTCTTTCTATCTACTGATGGCAAAAGCAAGCCATGACGCAATCTAATTTGGCTCAGAATTAAATTCAATATGATGCGTTTTTCACTTTTCTCACAGAACTGGAAAGGCTAGATTGGAAACGCCTCGAAGTCTGTCTTATGAGCGAATGCTCATGTTATAATCTGGATTTTAAAAACGTTTGCGTAGACAGTTCAAACAATAGTTAACACAAAGACAAATCAGGAATCAAAGGAGTCATTTTGAAGCTTCATGGCCTGCACGTCAGGTTATGCAAAGGAAGTCATTTGGTGCAGGTATGTGGTTTTATGACTTCTCTGCGAATGGTGGGAAGATTGTAGGTTCCAGTGTTAACTTTTAGCTGAGCTAATTGTTAATGCCAGCATTAGGAAAGCAGGTTTAACAAGGTTTAGACCACAATAGAAGGGAAGAGTTGACTAATCCCTTTCAGCTTGACGTGATCATACAAACTTTTTTTTTTTTTCTCCTCTCTGCTCTTTCTGACAGTTTACTTGGCCATGGATTAGACATGATCTGAAATATAAAATGTTAGGACTTGACCCAGTTAAATTTTATTTGTCTGGAACGTTTAGCAGTAGACATTGTTACAAAGCAGAGATGTAGATTAGGATCCTGAAGGAGCAAGCCACGTGGCAAAAGTTTTGGTGTAAAATGAAATTTATTTGTATGCTAGTAAGAGATGGACTGAGGTTTGAGAACTTGTCACCTGGTCTGGAAATACTACCGATCTTTGAGACGGGGATGACACCAATAAGGTTATAGCCTTTGTCGCAAGCTCTCATAACATTGGCAGGGATGTCCACTCTGCTGTCAGATTGTCATTGCTTTCCTGTTGTCTTGACGTAAACATGCATGCTAACATTACCTCGAGATGTAGTTGGCGGCTGAACCTCTGTCAGAATGGGTTGACTTGGCTTATGCTCGAAAGCTAGCAGGTTCACAACTTTTGCTAACATCAAGCAAGTGCAAATATGAGACAAGGCAGCTAATGTGGTGATCCTTACTGGTTCAACAGAAGAAAGGCCAGCTCATTGTCTTTTGTGACCCTTTTATACAGTATCTCTTGGCTCTCACCAGTGAGTAAAGTCCAAGATTTATTCTTCTCTGGTCTCTTGCTTGGTCATGCTTTTTTTTCTTCGCCCAGTGCTGTTACAAATGTCTGCAAGCGCGATATGAAACTCGCAGGAATCGACCCAAATAAGTTACTTGCTGAAGATTGCAGTTGCTGGCAGCATGCCATATTTGAAGGTCTCAAAAGGGTGAAGAGCTTTACCAGCAGTCAGAGGAAAGAGGACAACGGAGGGAGCAGAGAGGGCTCCGTTGTTCAGGTTCCCAACCCGCACTCCAAGTTCACCTGTAACTTGTGCAGAAAGGACTGTCATGCAAGGATTGGACTACTGGGTGGTTTCAAACGCTGCTCTCCACAGGACTGACCTTTTTACCATGATGCTACTATCTTGAGAGAGGATGCCTACGGTTCAACAACTGAGGCCCTGTCCACACGAGTACGTTTTTGACTATTCCGCATAACTTTTATCGTTTCAGCCTCGCGTCCAGACGGGTCCGTTTTTTTCCGAGGTGTGAAAGCGGTATTTTTTTTTTTTTTAAAACGGGTCCCAGAGTGAGGGATCCTAAAACGCCGGATAGCCCGGAGTCGTCTGGATGGCGAAGCGGATTTTTTCAGAAACGATGACTTATAAGCCCCGCCTCTCTAACCTTTAACCTCAGCCACCACCGCTAGATGCGTCATAACAACAATGGCGGACTACAGGCTTGTGCTCGTACTGCAGAAACAACTCAGTCTATTACGGCTGCTACAACAAAACC